>JACEGR010008560.1:0-35493 GCA_014170235.1 Listronotus bonariensis | reverse complement strand
GTGCGCAGAATCCGAACGGTTGCAAACATTTCTGACAGCCTGCTGGAACACACCTACAAGTTCCAAGTAGTTTAGAATATTCAGATTGAAAATGTAGCAAAATTTCAAAACTCCAGTCACAATGTTAATAAATACAGTGATAGAAAACAAAGTAATTTGTCTCATTTTAATTTAAATTTAATTATTGGTTTTTAAATGTCTGGAAACCTGCAGTATATATTTTTTTGTGCCACAATTGATCAAGTTCAATATTATCATTTTTAATAATAGATGGCAAAATCACTACTGCCTTGACAATTTGTTGCCTAAGAAATTAAAGCAAAATAATATTTTGATACATTAAATAAATTCTAAAAAAATATCAGCTAACCACTAGTATAAACGTTTAAGCTATGGTGGTTAATGATTTTGTTTTGTAGTAAAATGTTTTTTTCTTTGTTTTTTTTTGATATTGTAAAATAAAAAAGCAGAGGGGTCAAAAGATAAATGAATTGTAGTTGCAAGACCCAGGTTTAAAATTAAATATATGCCATATAATAAACCCACGTCAGAGGCACTTAAGAATTATTTTTAATGCCTAATATTTATTGTAAATATTTAAGTTGACCGGTTAGTACTGTTTTACCTCATTTTTCTAACCATATTTTTACAATCTACTCTTCGAATATTGTTCAAAGCAGAATTAAATTAAAACATAAAAACACTGTCCAAGTAAAATTATTTAGTCAAAGTTAAATAGAAGTATGCCATTTTTGAATATAATAAACAGTTCCTATACCTATATTTTATATAGATTAATAAATCAACTTAGAGGATGCCGTACACGTTAAATTGAGCTAAAACGCGATTCGCTGCCGTTTTTAAAATGATACAAGATTATCGAAAAGTTAATTACATTTTGGTAATGTTTATAAATTTACACATTAAATTTCACAAAATTACAAAACCGTAAAAATAACCACTTTCCGATAATCTTTGGATCGTTTTAAAAACTTTTCTATATACTTTTTTCCAAAACAGGTATTTAAAAAACGGCATCCTCTTAATCTTTACTAAACCATTGAAAAATTCACAACAGTTTATTGAAATTAAAAATAAATGAATATCTGTTTGTACACAAAGTTGGACAAAAATCTCTTTATTGGCAAATCATGATCATAAAATGCTGAAAATAGTTATTTACTATACAAGGGAAAAAAGTTCTCAATTTCAGCTCGTGGTTGTGTTGTATCCCGACGCGAAGCGAAATCTAAAATTTTTCCCGTTTATAATACACTTTTTTTCTGTGGCGGGAAAGACGACGATTTTGATGTTGAAAACTCATATGTAATATTGCCATATATAATAGATAGAAAATTAATGATGGGACATTTAAAGTTTTTAAACAAGTAGTCTGTTGTATATAAAACGACAACCTAAGTTGCAATAAAAACCTTTAAAGTAATTATTAAATATCTGTTAAAATAATTTTGTGATTTGACAGATTTGAATTAAAAATTTAGTGTGGTTGTAATTTTAAATAATATAAAGGTAAAAAATGTCTGATTGTACTTTTGATTTAAAGTAAATGAGAGTTTAGTATAATAACATATTCTAATATTAAATATCTACCTTTACTACCTGTATATATACATACATATACGATAAAAAGGCACTCGGGAAACAATAATTTTATAAAGTCACATTTTAGTACCCGTCACAGAAAAGTCGGGTTTGATTATATGGCATATATTTTTTCAACCAGGCTTACTTTGAGTATAAAAAGTATTTGTTAAGCAAGCAATTTCTAAGTTATTGCCATGCAAAAACTTAAAAATATAAACCAACCTTTGGAACACGTCTAATTTGGAAAAATAAGACCTTGAGCAACATCTCTAATTGAACTAAAAAACTATGTTCGAGACATAGAGAAAATGTTTGTTAATAGGGCAATAAACAGGTATTAAAAACGGATTAGTACATAACATAAAGAACTTTTATGCTTTGATTTAAAATTAATAAAAGAAACAGTAAGTATTGCAGTTAATAACATTTAATCGCTATTTTTCTAAACTCATACATTCTTTATTTTTCCTCAAAAAAGTTCACATATAGAAGCTTTACAATCGTTTTGTATATTGCTTGAACATTTTTTAAATGAAAAGTTAAAAATAGATAAAAAGATAAACTCCTTGTCCACCATCACAAATGTGATATGTAAACATAAGAAAATATTATTTTATAGCTTTATTTTACAATATACCGGCTGACACAGGATGTTGCTACCCGCCAACTTTTTTTAGTTTTTCAGAGGGATTAATAAATTTTTTACAGTAAGGTAAATGAATGCAATATGCCAACCCTAAGCGATTTTTATTTTAAAAAAACGTAATGTTAAATAATTTGTCCAGGCAATTATTTCATGATAAGGTTCAACATATTTGAAACCTACAAAAAGTAGTTGTCACGGAAAATTTGTCTAAAATATTTTTACTTATTAAAAAAAAATGTGTAAATGGGCATATTGCCAATGTAGTGTAAGTAACATGGCCAAGTATGAAAAAGACAAAAATTATTTTAAAAGATAAATGTTCCGATTTCTTACTTAACTCGTCGCATCTTAAATAAAATTACTCTACATATGAAGTAAAATTAGGTTAGGGTATGTTTTTGTCTAAAGGGTTACCTTAAATCGATATATGCTGCCATATTTTATAACATAGTCAAAGTACGCATATTGTATTCAACTACCTTATAATAAAAGCATAAATTGACATTTTTTTCATTATCACAACCTCAAAATCACTTTCGGTTTAACCTGAAGTACCATTAACTTTCGTATTTTAAATATAAAAGCCTACTTTTTTCCATATTTGTATTCTCTATAAAATTCCCTATGATCTATGATGATGAATTCCGTGATGATCTTAAAAATAAAAATTAGAAAGAGATTTTAGTGCAGAATTAAAAAACAAATAAAATAAAGGCGTTTCCATTTAAAATTTTTAAAAAATTTTGAATTTTCTCTTATTAATTACATTAAAAAATGAAATTACGAAATGTAAGTAATTTATTACAGAAAATGAAATATATAACCACCTGTAAAAGTAAAATAGGTCACTCTTTTATTTCCACAGCCTACTTAGCGCAAAAAAAATATTCAAAGCATAAAAAAATAATCTCGGTACTTGATTTCGTTTAAAAGTATTCTCTGGCCGCCATTTACTAACTAAACAGCATGTATGGTACATCAATGAAAAGAGAATTTTATACAGAATGCAAATATGGAAAGAAAGTAGGAATTTGTATTTAAAATAAAAAGGTTGATGGTACTTCCGGATAGTGATTTTGAGGTTGTGGTTATGACAAAACATGTTAATTTATGCTATAACTATACTGTAAAATGTTTATGTCTTTCCTAAAAACTAAAAAAAAGTGGGGTAACAACATCCTGTGTCACCCGATTTAATTTACACAAAATTTTATGCATAAACTTTGATTAAAATTGTGAATTGACAATTGATTACCAATTTTTAATACCTATCAACCTGCCCAAAATAGTGTAAGGAATAGGAAAGCCCCAAATCATGCTTAAATAACATACCAGCTATCTCACCCCCTCCAAGATCGTTGAGTATTTTCCTGTAAGATGGCCGCCTCGTCAGGAGATCTCGCCGTTTCTTGGGAGATTCGTCATCTGAAAAGCTGTCATCACTGCCGGCTTCTACAACCTAAAGGAGAATACAAAATTATAATATTAACCATACTCTGTCCAAGTTACATATGCAAAATTTTAAACCGTGATCAACGCGTAATATCGTGTTGTCTATACAGCTTCTAAAAAGGTCCATAAATTGTAAACCTTGCAGCATTGCCTTTCAACCAATAGCTATACAGAAAACGAGCGTATCAAGCGTGGACCACGGTTTAAAATTTTGCATATTATGTAACTTGGACAGGGTTTAGTTATACTAATATTTAAATTTTACAGAATGACCCTGTTTCATTATTTATTTGCCCAAAACGAAATAAACTTTATCTCAAAAAAGAAAACTATATGTATATAGTGTTCTCAAAGTTGGGTCAATTATTTAAACAGCCCGAAAAACTCATAAATAGAAGCAACTGTACCAGAAGAGGTTAATATAAAAGTTACAAAATATAGTACATTGTCTAACATGTAGGAAATGGGATATATTTCCGGACGATGGTAAGGTTTGCAGCAACCACCAAGAGTCCGGAAATATATTTTCCTACGAGTTCCATATATTATTTTTTCTTCGATCAAAATAACTATTTAATTTTTGTTTTGGGTAGCATAAAATATATATTTTATTAGTTTAATAAATGTAAACAATTTAATTATTTAATCTTGCTGTAATACGTTACTATGGTATCACATTGTTATGTATCATGATTGACTTTGACAAACGTCATCAATTAATATGGTTAATACTGAAAGCTTAGGGAAAGGTAAGCGTCCAGAAAAATATTGCCAGCCATGGCCGGTAAAGTTCATTGCCTAGCAAGGCCTTTTACCTACAGCAAAAATGCATTTGGAAGTAAGAAAACGTATTGGAAATATGTAGATTTCGTCCGATCGGAGAAAATAGTATATTGTGTAAAGTGTAGGAGAGGCGATATATTTACGGACGATGGTGAAGTTTGCTGGACGAGGCTTTAGCTGAGTCCAAAGATCACATACTATTTTTTCTCCGATCAAAATAATTCTTTAATTTTTGTTTTAGGTAGCATAAAATATTATTATTATTTAGTTTAATAAACAAGAACATTATTATTATTTAATGCGTGTCCGAAAAAATAGTCCTAGCAACGCCTTCTACTCTCAATAATTTTTGGAGTTAATGAAACGTATTTGAAATATGTAGAAACCTGATTTTTGGCCACTGCGTTATAAAAACATAAAATCATTTGTCCACTAGTAATACTGGGTTTGTGCATAAAAAGTAGTTTTAGTAATATTAAACACCAGTTACATACCAGTGTTTAATAAATAATAATTAAGACATTTAAAGACACAAACATAATAAAATCATTCTTTTACCATTGCAAATATTCTATTATATAAAATTTCCTAACTTACAGCAAAAAAGTCGGTTTATAAAATGCAAACAAA
The DNA here is from genome assembly GCA_014170235.1 of Listronotus bonariensis. Classification (NCBI taxonomy): domain Eukaryota; kingdom Metazoa; phylum Arthropoda; class Insecta; order Coleoptera; family Curculionidae; genus Listronotus; species Listronotus bonariensis. The sequence goes on along the minus strand of JACEGR010008560.1, from coordinate 30,377 downwards.
CATTTAGAATAACTAAAATCAAATAAACCACTTTGGCGCACACAGGAAATTTACTTCAACTTTTCGATTTCTATTATTTTAAACAATGAATTAAAATGCCGCATGATTAGCATAACAATAATTACACTATAAAGATGGCAAATTGGTGTCGATGACGTCAGCGGGACATTCTATGTTGTTTAACTAATAATTTATAGGTACTGCTTTAAACAACTCTAAAAAACACGACTTGTTGGTGTTTAATGGATATAAAAAAACCCATTTGAAAAATTTGACGTCACTGGATTTCTGCTTTATACTGGGTGTCCGGTAACTCAACCGACAAACCTTAAGGGATGACTCTACAATGAAAAATAGGAAAAAGACTTCATATAAACAATGAACATAAATATGTCATAGTTTTTAAACTACAGGGTGTTAATAATTTTAAGAAAATATTTTTTTATTATAACTTTTACCAACTCAAATATTTTTAAATAATTTTACCAGCGTCGTCCAGGAAGGGTTTAAGGTAAATATTTTTAGGAAAAAAATGGTACTGAATTTTTCCAAAATAAAAATATATATTTTTTAAAATTTCCATTTAGTCTAGAACAAATTTAATCTCCTGACTTTTTTGATGTACGGTTTTCGGGTAAATAACTAAAAACCCTTTTTGGCATAGTTATTTCGTATCGCTTTTATCAAATTCTGCAGTAAAAAAACATCTTTATAATTTATCTTTAATTAGATAGGGCTTTGACCATGCCCAGAAATGCTGTTTGTTTATTTATGCGAAAACCGTACATCAAAGAAAAAACTCAAATCAAATTTGTTTCAAACTATACGGAATTTTAAAAAATATCTGTATTTTAGAAAAATGTAGTGAGGTACCATTTTTCCTGAAAAAAATTACCTTAAATCTCTTATGGACGACACTTTTAAAAATATTTTTTTAATGTTTATTTTAGGCCAAAAAATGCCGTGTAGGAGACGTTACTCTTTTTTTAAATATGTGAATTGGTATATAAGTATTATAAAAAAACTATTTATTTTTTTAAATTTTAACCACCCTGTAGTTTAAAAACCAAGACGTTTAGGGCATATATTCATATTAGGTTTTTTCCCAAGTAAAAAGAGTAAAAAAATATAATAATAAAAATTTTTGGGCGCTTTTAGGAGTACTCATCCCGTTAACCGCTGGGTAAGTGTAGTGTCAAAACGGTCAAAAAAAGCATATCAGTAGATATCTAAAATTTAAATTTTTGAAATAATGTTGAAAACTGTTGCATAGAGACGAATATTACCCTACACAAAATGCTTTTAGAATATATTTTAAATTATACTATATTAAAAATATACAGGCAATATCATTTAAAAAACATAACGCTAGAGGCACATATTGTGCAACCTTTGTTGATTGATTTTTTTTTCTAAAGCGCCCAAGTCATGTGATATTTGACCATTACATTGTTTTCTGAACACACTGTATTTGTTTTTAATATTATAGCAGGATTAAAGCGTCTAATAAAAATACGATTTATAAAAAGATTTTCAAAAGATCCTGTAAATAAGTTTGGTAAACAATAAGTCAGTCATTGACGGGAGAATCGCAACCAGCTTATAATATTGTAAATAAATAGTTTTCAGCAGTTTTACACAATTGTTTTAGGGAAGAGGTACTAAACGTTCTAAGTTCTACAATAATTTTTTTCTGTTGGAAACCCAAAGTAAAGGTCGATTCTCACTATACTTCCCGTTTACCTCTCATATCCGTCACGTTTCCTTTGCATAACATTTAATAATATTACACGCAAATCATATTAATGACTACTATCGGTTCCGTAAACCCGACCTCCAGTGCGAGGAGAGTTCATGGTGTGTATGTGACGGGTATGGAGGCTTAACGGGTGGTATAGTGAAAAATGACCTTAAAGTAGCAAAGATAATTTTTTAAGACGAGACATTCTAAACTCTGTACAAGTTACACATGGAAAATTTTAAACCTTGATCAACGCGTGATATCGCGTACAGCTATTGTTTGAAAGGCAATGCTTTAGGTTTACAATTGTTTTTTATTGCCTTTCAACAAATAGCTGTACAAAAACGGGATATTACGCGTTGTTCGGGGATTAAAATTTTGCTTATTTAACTTGAACAGACTATAAATAGTTATAAAGAGAAAATTAAAAAAAAATGTATGTACGTTGTTAACTTCCAAGCAAAAAGGCTTAATTGGATAAAGTTTTGGACGTTTTTGTTAGTCAGTTTAGTCACATAAGTGGCGCTGTTTTCATCTTTTAGTTTTCCCAACATTTTTGTTTTTAAATCTGCCAACACGTTTTATTTTTTTTTTGCTCTACCATTTATCTTTAAAATAAATCATTTCTGTTTGTAGATATGTCGTGTTCTAGTAATACAAACTTACCCTTAAAGTTTGTAAACTCCCTGTGTAGTTTGAATAACAGAATTTGGTTTGCTGACTAGAATGACATTTCCTTTGCCAAGCATAGGTATGTTAGCTGCTGTCTGTATTACCGACTGCTGATTGGGTTGTATAACACTTTGGACCTAAAAATGTTTACATTTACTTATTTATTTTAGGTATTTTTTAGCAGATTTCACGTTGTACAGGGTGTCCCATTTTGGTTGCAACAGCGGGATATCTCAGTTATTATTAGAGATAGAATCTTGCGGGATTAGCAAACGAGAGCAACTTGTTTGTGAAGCAAAAGCAAAGATGCCATAAACTTAGCCATCATAGCCATCTTAGTTTCTGAGCTAAAAGGCAATTTTAAAATTTTTCAGGTATCCTTGTATCTCAATTGGCTGACAACGTATCAAAAAATAAACACGAATTCTTATATCACATTTTACATAGAATGCAGTGGCGTAGTAAGAATTTTTCCAAATATTCTTCTTTTGAAAAGATTGACCAATGAGGTTTTTTAATGTAAATTTTGTTTATTTGTAAAAAAATAAATATGACATTTTACAAGCTTTTCAAAAATATATAACAATGTGGGTTTATTTTTATAAACGACAAAATTCTCCATCTTCATAATTCACATCCAAAATTTTGCAGTAGGTCATGCAAAAGAAATAAGTTGATAGTTTTTTTATTGACTTGATTTTTGTAGTGGTGCTTACGTCAAGAATTTAAAATTGGAATTTGATTTTAGACTTAATAATGTTTTTTCTTTTGCATAAATCAAAGTAGGTAGCACTTTCTGGAGCAAAAATATTTTTTTATTTAGCATATTCTATTTTGTTTATTTTTTATTTAAAAAACACCTCTTAATCTATTATATTCAATAAAAAAACTGGTAACTGATTTGTTTTGCATGGCCTACTGTAAAAATTTTGATATGAAAATTGGGAATTTTGTCGTCGTTTATAAACATAAACCTACGGTTATATATTTCTTAAAAGCTTGTAAAAAGGCAAATTAAATTTTTGGCAAATATACAGGGTGTTTCATTAAAAAACCCACGATTGGTCAATGGTTCAAAAGCAATACTATTTGAAAAAAATTTGACTATGCCACTGCATTCTACAAAAAGAAATATGAGAATTAGGTTTCACCTTTTTGATACGTTATCAGCTAACTAAGATACTGTAGCTCGGAAACTAAGAGGACTATGACGGCTTTGTTTATGGAATTTTTCGTTTCACAAAAAAATAGCTCAGGTTCGCTAAAACCGCAAGGTTCTATATCTTTAATAATAACTGTGATAACCCGCTGTTGCAACCAAAATGGGACACCCTGTACATACATTAAAAGACTACTACATGCTAAGTTTAATTAATTGTTGAACAACAATAAAAAGCACAAAACTAGTTGCTTTAAGACGCATTGGTCTCGCCTTTCTTGCTTTAGACCATCTCCTTTTTACGCATTTGCAAAAATTGCCCATGGTAATTTGAAACTAGCACGATGTGTTTAGATTTCATGCGATATTGCCTATACAGGGTAATCAAAAACGAAAGCTAAAACGGTGATTCTACATAATAAAACAATGGTACAGTTTTAAATATTTTTTTAAATTGTCATGGGTTTTTGAGTTACAACCCCTCAAAGTTTCCTTTTTAGGCGGATCCTCACTTATGGGTGAAAATGCAGAGTTTTGATCCATCAATTAAGGACAAGTTCAAATATTCCCCTAAGGGTGAGGGATTTTGAAAAAATCCCTAAAATAACTATCAGTTTGTTGCGGTTGCTATGAATTTCCTAGCCACACTTTTTACTTTTATTAATCTCCGATTATATTACCAAATCTGTTTCCTACTGATTTTTTTCATTGCTTTTAGCTGTATACACAATAAAAAATATAAACAATAAATTTGCCAACAACAAAACATAATATTACTAAAATCCAAAAACCCACGCTTTTTAATGTTTATTTTTCATTTTTGGCCTAAGCAAAAACCAAAATGGCTCATATTTGCAGCATAGACTAAATCAATCGCGCTCCATCATTTTGGTAATAACCAGAGTTGGTTAGAATACTGAAATCCGTATTCTTATATGAATACCTAGAAAAAAAATCGAATATTCGGTATTCATGAATACAAAGAATCGGTAAGTATTCATGAACACTTAAAAGCAAAAAAGTATTTTCTTTTAAAAGTAACATCCTTGTTCTCGTCCTTAAAATTTTAAAAAGCTTAAAAAAGGTCCTCGCCTAATTTTCTTTATGATTTTGGTTCCAGGATACTGCTATTTACATTTTGGTATTCCAATACTGGGTATGCCGGTATTCGAATACATCACATCCCGGTACTTGAATACTCAAAAATCATATTCGAATACTCAAAAACGGTATTCTTAATACAAAACCCCGAATACTGACCAAACAAGTATCCTGCCAAACACACAGATGTATTCAAATACTATTGAATTATCAGCCCAATGTATTCTGAATACGATTCAGAATACCGAGTATTTGAATACTACCCAACTCTGGTAATATAGGCCACAGTGATTAAAGGGCTCTTTACCCACATTAAAAGTTAACTACTTTACTTTTAGTTTTCTTAAAAACCGATGCAAGTCCTTTAAAAAGGTCCCTTTTTATTTAAATTCAATAAATCCAAGCATTTAGACGTAAATAATCCTTAAAAATTGAGTTGTAAATGTATTTTTCCCATTCCCCCAAGTCAATTTTTTTATAAAATCATATTTTTGTTGTATAGTATACCAGAGAGACTCCAATTATTTAATGATGAACACTTGCAAATTTTGCAAAATTATTTTAATTACACGTGGTAGGTTAGTTTCACATTGTCTGGAGGAAAAAGAAAAAAAAGTAAAAGCTAGAAAAGAAAAGTGGATGTTGCTAAAAAACTAAAAGTACGTAGGAAACATTTTGTGGAACATTTTCAAGAATTATTGGTATTAACAATATCACATGTAAATAATAGTTTTACAGTTACGTTTTAATGCCTCAAAAATAATACAATTTCGGATAAGTCTAATAGGATATTTTTAAAAATTGGACTTTCATCGTTTTTCCCGGACACAAAATGTACATTAGGTGTATTTTTAACAATAGCTCTCTTTAGGTAACTCTTATTACAAAAATATGTTTACAATAAAGTGGTTACACAATAAATAACTAAACATTTTTTCTAATGGCCAAATACATGATATAACTTTGATATAGTTTAATATACAATGTTAAAAATTGAACATTTCTGATTTTTGGACATTCATCGTTTTTCCCGTGTGTTCTTTATTTGATACCAGGTATGAAGTATACTAAAGCTGCCAGTTTAACATAAAATGATTTGCTTTTTAAACTATTTAACCTAAAATAACTTATACTGGCTAATCAGTAATCAAATATCGAATATTGTGATATGCAAACAATTTAAAAAACAAGCATTAAAAAATTGAACCTTAAGGTGTTGTAACTTGCAAATCGATGAGGTTTTGAATAATTATCTAAAGAACTACCATTATTTTATCATGTAGAATCACCCCATTAAGTTTCATGTTCGATTTTTGAATTATCCTATATATATATAGATGGTTATACATACAATAAGGTCCTAAAGTCTGTCGCCCCCTTCGAACTTTTAAAACGTTCGGTATATTTTCATGAAACTTGGAACCAAATTTATGACAAAGGTCTGCATTTTTTGGCATATCAATGACCCAAACAATGTTAGGGTGACAGCTGGGCGCCATATTGGGAAAAAATTAATGGAAAGAGAAGTCTTGAGTATTTTATAACCCTAGAATATAAAGTTAATACCTTTACCTACTACAAAATGGCGGTACTATAAAAATTACCTAAATACCTAATTTCGATGGCCGTATTTCCGAAACTAATTACGTTAGATGTACTTTTTCCTAAAGGTGATAGAAAATACAAGGTCTTTAATCCAAAAAATATATACTTTGTAGTACCCTATGTATTATCAACAAAATTACCATTAAAAGATCATTAAAAGAGCTTTAAGACATAATAAGTTTCGGAATTAAGACCATCCAAATCAGGTATGTAGGCAATTTGTAAAGTACCGGTAAATCTATTAAATTTATATTTTAAGATTTTGAAGTACTCGCCAGGAGCTTCAAAATTATGTGCAACAGGACCCCCATTTCCATTAATTATTTTTCGCATTATGGCGCCCAGCTGACACCTTAACATTAAGAGCTGTCGTTGATATGCAAACATTGGTCATAAATTGTCATTCCAAATTTAACGAAACATACCGAACGATTCAGACGTTAGAATGGGGCAACGGAACTTAGGATTTTAATGTATAAACATCGATTCAACCACCAGAAAAATAACAGTATTTTTTTTCTTTGTTTAAATGATTAAAGGTGTCCCCTTAATATCTAAGCGGTATTAATATCAAATTATTATTATTTTGCATCATGATGTGGCAAAAAGAAAAAATATAAAAATAAAACCCTAGATTAATAAACAACAATTATCCAGTTCAATAACATCTCGCATTACTTGTTAAATACTAGAGTTACCATAATATATATAACCTTGATTGCGCATACAAAACAAAAATAGAATTTTACTCACAATGGCTTAAAATAAGTTATCAGAAAACAAGTAGGAGTGTTTACTTAAAAAATTTAAGTTAAGGAAATGTTAAACAGCGGAAAACCCATTATACATCTTCTCATAAAAGCCTATTTCTGTTGTCAATCAATAATCAAAAAAGATAACTACTAATATACTTTCTAAAAAATAAAAATCATACATAACTATTATAAGAACAATAATTTAAAATACTGTTATTTATATTGAAACAACTATAGTTCACAAGCACTGACTAAAAATTTAAAAAAGAGTGCAATTTAACTACAAAAGAATAAGAGAAAGAGACCTGTGAAAAATATAAAGATAAGTTTGAATAATTTGGCTAGGAATGCTATTTATCAATTTTATCCTTATCAGTGGTAATAAACAGTTGTAAAATTACGGTATTTAAACCAAAATTATTCACAATATATCAGACACATACATTTTACACTCTGAAGATAGAGATAATTATTTATCTACTAACTTGTTTTAATATCTAAAAATAGGCTTAGAATAAACTATGACCAAAACCTTATAAAAACTGGGTAATACAGAAAATCCTTATACAGGGTGTCCGGAAAGGTGAGGTCAAAAATGATAGAGTAAGCCAAAATAATGTTAGTACTTCATATAAAAAAAAGTTCTATCGCCCTTCCTTAGTGAGTTATTGACCTTCAAAGTTAAAATAAAAAATGTATTTCATTTATAACTTTTGAACGGTTGCCACAATAATAATGATATTTGGGCATTTAAATTAACTTATATCAATGCTTTTTTCCATGGGCAAATAATTGGGTAGTAAGTCATAATTATACAGGGTGAGACGAATTTTTTCGTTTATTGTATGCATTTTTTACAGAGGTGAAAAATTTTAAATTTTGCTTTCACCGTTTTATTCCTTCATAATTTTTGTACAAAAACGGTATACCTTATTTAAATCGATATCTTGGACCGTTCTTCATAAAATCGCATTTTAAAAACGAGACATACCCCTATTTTGTAAGTAATAAAAAATCAATTTTTTGAGGGAATTATTAAAATGTGGTAAAAATAGTGTTTGAAAGCTTTTTAAACCCTTTAACAGAAATAAAGAGTGTTTTTATAATTTTACCATATTTTAATAATTTTCTCAAAAATAGAATATTTTATTACATACAAAATGGTAATATGTCTGGATTTTAAATGTGATTTTAGAAAAACGGTCCAAGATGTCTATTTAAATAAAGTATACCTTTTTAGTACAAAAATATTGAAGGAATTAAACGGTCAAATTTTTACCTCTGTAAAAAAATGCATACAATAAACAAAAGAAATTCGTCTCACCCTGTATAATTATGACTTACTGCGCATCATTTACCTATGGAAAAAAGCATTGGTATGAGTTAATTTAAATGCCCAAATATCATTATTATTTTGACAACCGTTTAAAAGTTAGAAATAAAATACATTTTTTTAATTCTAACTTTGAAGGTCAATAACTCTAAAAAGAGCGATAGAACTTTTTTTATATGAAGTACTAACATTATTTTGGCTCACTCTATCAGCCATATTATTTTTGCCCTTACCTTTCCGGACACCCTGTATAAACATGTACTTAACACTAAGGATAATAGTACCATAGGTTAAAGTTGAATAATCTTGAACTTAAGATAGGATGACACCGTCTGAGTATACTTTGACGAAATTTATATTGACGTCGCTCGTAATACATAGGATTTTTTTCCGTATACATATCTTAGTTAGCCTAAAAAATCTTTACGCTTTACTCTTAGTTTTACTAAAATATGAATATTTTAGAAATAATAATTTAAAATCTTGGTAATTGTTTACTTATCGGTCACCACGCCCATTTTGATGATTTATGACAAAGTGGGGTTGTTTGGGAGGCTGATCACGAATTTGAAAGAATTTTTAATCAGTAACGTATGGCTCTTGAGATATTAAGAGACAAAAGGCAGTTTAAAAAAATCATCTCATATCCCTATCCGTATCGTAATGCGCTGGTTAGTAGTTAGCTGGTTAGCAGAAGCGATACGTTAGTTCCAATCCGTTACGTTAAACTTATCAATACGGCACACGTATCCGTATCACAATCGGTAACGTATCCCAACTTTGGGACGTCAAAATTACAAGAGAAAAAGATTCATAACCATAAAGTTTGATTAATTGACAAGTGACTTAAAAGCTAAAAGTTAAAAACGTTGGATCCAAAATTGCATCCATCGTTAAATTAAACACGTGGTGAAGAGCAGTTAAACCACAGTAAAATTAAAAAAAAACCGTTCGAAAAAACTATTAGGCGTCAGTTTGACACCTGTTAGGTTAGGATACAAACCCTGAACAAAATTGATTTAGGTGGTTGCATAAAAATTTTAAATTAAAAAAAAACTCTCTTTTTGGTCGCCGACGTGTTGTCTCTCGGTGCATATGCGGATAGGTATAAGTGTGCATATTTATGGTGTTGCTTTTGTCTCTATTCACTGTCAAACTTAAAAATCAAATCTACTTTATTTTCACCATATTCTCCCTTCTATAAATTGGCACTTAATATTTAATTGCCAGCTCTAAGAAACCCATTTTTCTATTTATTCTACTCCTTTTAGCAGTAGCCATGGCGGCACCATGGGTAATGCGATTGAAATGATTAAAAACAAAGCTTTGCAATTTTATAAAATAAAAATGGTAATATATGTAAATAACAAAATGGGTTTTAAAGAGGTGGAAATCAAAATTTGAGTGCCAATTTAGCGCAAAACTCAAGAATAGCATGCAAAATAAGGGGGAACATGGTGAATTTGGGTCAGTTTCCACTTTAAGTCTGATGATGAATATCTTGAGAACGAAACGTTGCCGACTAAAAATTCTTGATCAGCGGCACAATAAACCGCATAAGCAAAAAATCATTAAAATCGGCGTAGTGTCCGATAAGTAAACAATTGCCACAGGCTTGAATATTAAAACCACATAAATTATGACAAACGCTTTTACCGCCCTAATACCTGGCAAATTTGGGCACCGAGTAAATATTCTTCTATTTAGAACTAAGTGCTACTACCTACTTGGTTTAGGCCTGAGTGCGGATCCTTGAATGTAATATTTTGTGGCAGTTTAAATGGCAGCAGTGTCTATAATTATCAATAAAAATTGTGTGTAAATTGGACTATCTGCAAGTTATAAATATATGCTACAGTGGATATTAACCTAGCCTTAGCAGTTATAATTTTTTTCTCCTTGGCATAAAAAGTTTTTAAGGTATTAAATGTTGTGTTTTACTCAAAGTTGGTGCTAGTTAGTGTGTCATAACAATAGTCAAAGGTTGAAGGATGTTCTTGGCAGAATTAATATGTGAGTAAGCCTGTAAGGATTTATATAAGCTGTTACAAATTCAAGGGCCACCATTAGGATCTCGGAATCGGTAAGAGATACAGGGTTGATGTAGTTAAATGAGGGCAACTTGCGCATTTCCAGACGTTCCGAAATTATTTGAAAAAAAAAACGAATTTTTGCGAAACAAGTTTTGTTTTTCTGTTTATTTGATGGGATATTTTAAAATAAATGAAACATTATAATTGCCTCTTTTTCCGTTCTACAAGATGATGCCATTAAATTTAGGATCCTACGTTTCGTCTTTGGACCGTCATCATCAACTTTGTTTTTATAAATAGGTGGAATATTTGGTTTTTACCTTAATAAACTCGTATTCTAATTCTAAATTCAATGACATATCACACTTTACATTTATGCGACGTTTCGACCCGAAAAACCGTCATTCACTATTTTGCCAATAAAATTATGATTTTATTTCAAACGGTCGGGAAAATTTCTGTTCGCAGGTAAATATGCATCAATTTTTTTTTATTCACTGCTCATTATTATTCTTTTTAATTATTTATTTATTTATAATTCAATAACAAGCTAAAAATGTAATTTACCTACTTTTAATAATGCGTTTTAAAGTAAAGCCTTAAATTTGATTAAACACCATTTTAACTTTATCGTAGTTTGTCATAAAAAAAATGGATCCACACTTACCTGCGAACAGAAATTTCCCCGAACGTTTGGGATAAGATGATAATTTTTAATGGCAACATAGCGAATGATGGTTTTTTGGGTCGAAACGTCGCATAAATGTAAAGTTAGATATGTCGTTGAATTTAGAATTAAAATAAGAGTTCATTCTGATAAAAACCAAATTTTCCGCCTATTTATAAAAAGTTGATGATGGCGGCTCAAAGACGAAACATATGATCCTAAATTTAATGGCACTATTTAATACGGCAGAAAAAGTGGCAATGATTATGTGTCATTCATTTTAAAATATCTCTTTAAATAAAATGTTTTGTCAAATATCAGTTTTATAAACTATATTTTTAAAATCTACTAAATTTCAAAATCGACGAGGATGTAGTGTCTACCTTAAACTATAATTTAATCTTAATTTTATGACTAAGTGCCTGCTTTTACATCAGAATTTGTAGAGTTTCTTGTGAGATAACTCTTTATTTTTAGACCAGATTTCACTTGAGCATTGTTTATTAAACAAAAAAACTTGAAAATGTACCGTTCGATAGAAAACTGAAGAACAAAATCCGAAAAAAATACTTGTATACTGGTTAAGCAAATAGCTATTGAGATATTGGCCAGTAAAGCAACAAAAAAGGATGTATATTACTAATTTAATCAGAAATGTTTACATGCAGGTATTTACGTTAGATTGTCTCTTTTCCCCACACTGCCTATGTGTTATGTTATTTAGCTAATTCTGTGTATAGTATAAAAAATAACATCATCCCAAATCTGGGTAATCAGTGACCCATAGTTTTTAAAGAAAAAAAAATATATATTTTCTTTTCAATATGCCAAAAAAAGATTTTTTATCATAAATTAGAAGGTTAATAACAATATTTGTGAAGGGGACGTCAATAAATTACGTAAGGTGTTTTTTTTCGACCCCTCTTCCCCCTGATGAGATTTGGTAAGATTTGCTTCAACCCCCATTGTCGTTAAAATAATATTGAAGAGGAAAAAAGTCCTCGACCCAAATACTGACACTGCATCACAGAATATTTTTTTCCTGGGGTACCAGTTTCTAGCGAAAGAAAAATGACGTGATATTTGCAAAGACTCCCTTCCCCCACGGTGAGATTCTACTCGATACTCGACGCCCCTCCCCAATGCCTCACGTAATTTATAGACGCCCCCTAAGAGATGAATTGTTCAGAAATTAGAAGCGAGGGTACAGACTGAAGACTAGAATTGTAAGTTAAAAACAGACTGACAGATTGCCACAAAGTTATGTTTGCTGTAAGCAAATAAGTTTATTCAATTATTATCATAAACAAAAACTCGATACAGTTTTTTGTCAGTAAAAAAAATATTAAAATATGTAATTATTGTAATTGTTTATTATTACCTGACTGGTATCCACTGTAGCTATATATAATGTAGGACATTTACACAACGCAATGGATTTTAATTGATGTAGTGCAACCATAAATAAATAAAACGTATACATATATACATAAACATAACAATAAACTCTTAACTAATGCATGATACAAATGAATAGGTAGAAGGTTTAAAGTTCAAGTAAAAGTTTCAACCGTTTATTTTGACGCAGTTTATTTAAATTTCGTCTAGAAATACTAGCCAAGTAATCATATTTGTTGTTAAAGAATATCTAAATAAAACTATTCAGAAAAAGTAGGCATTCTCTACAACTACTAACAATCAACATTCAAGTACAATAAGGATAATTAAAGACTTTCCCCCTTATTATCTTTTAAATGGGACAAGATATCGAGAACAGGTGAAATTTAGATAACACCTAAACTGCTCGTCTGTACTAAACGGGGCATTAGCAACTTTTTTTCAAATGGAAAGGGAAGTCATGTGGCACCTCGTTTTAAAGGCCCTTTGATTTTCTGCTCAACGTCCTTTATTTTTTAAAAATTTGCCTAGCCGTTCCATACTTAGATCCGTTTGAAATTTGGCTTAAATACCATACAAACAGTGTGGTTTTAATGAAATTGGCTTGTAAGTCCGGAACGGCTAAGCCAATTTTTAAAAACAAAGTGGCGTTAACTAGAGAAAATTTCTATTTAAAGAAAAAGTTGTTTGTGCTACCTCGACATTAGACCACATAACCAAAATTATTTTATTGCTAAAAAGTAGCTTTAGTAACAACCTTTTATAAATTTTACCCGATCTCGATATCTTAACCCATCCAAAAGTTCAGGGCGATAGAACTTTTAAAAACCGCAATGTATGTACAAATTAGAGCTAAACTTCAAACGCTTGTAACTCTATAACTGGGCCGATTTTCAAAAATAAACGGTAGTAGTAGAGAATCAAACACCTTTAAATTAAGATGCTACATGACCCCTTTTGCATTTGAAAAAAAAATGTTGCTAGTGCCTCCTTGGTCCTAGTCCACCTGACTGAAATTATTTTTATGGCAAAAAGTAGTTTTATTGACACCCTTTTACCCAAATTTTACCCAATCTGGATATCTTGTCAATTAAAAAGATAAAGGGAAAGAATTCTTTTAATATCCTCACTGTATAAAGAGCAATGAACTATATTATTTAATTGCATAAAAGTATTACAACTCTGGCATACAGGCGTCTCTTTAATCTCTTAAACTTATGTAATGATTAAGAGCTTTAGATATGTTCTATATTTTTAAATTTCTTTATTTTTATAATTATGTCGGTTACTTGCCAGCCTTGCAAAGGACCGTTCCGATCCAAGTCCCAGGGCTGGTTAGTTGGTTGTTTTAAGAGGGGCTGCACTGCAGGCGCTCGGCTAATTGTGCACCCTGGTTGTACGTCTGGGTGGTGTCAGCCAGACGAAATCTACAGCTTAACGTGGTTTCCGAATCACAGTCCTGTTCAACTTAGAAGGTCCCCTCCCAGGACAGGTCGTATGCAGCTCCTTCAACTGGTTATTCTGCGGTTCCGTAGGGCATGGTACATTTTGGCACTTTGACTGTCTTTTGTTAAGCTGACTACTAAATTTCTGACCAAACCTTTAATGAGTATTTGATCGGGCCAGGATTCAAACCATGCCTATCTCGGTTGTGCGCCTAACGACCCAACGCTTTAACACACCAGGCCATCACCCGACTCGTCCCAGGGTGTAGTCTCGTGCACAGTCTCAACAACCAACCCTAACACTTAAAAAGAAACCCAGTAGAGCTTTAAAAAATAGAAGAAACTTCTTAAAATTTAGCTAGTAAGCTGGCCACGGGTTTTATTGCAGTAAAAAGTTTAGGGGCTTATTTAAAAAAATCTTATAAAAATTGGTCCAAAATGCATTGCTGTCTAGGTACAGGGTGTTAAACTTAAAAAAAAAAAAAAGTTTTTATTAATTCCTTAGATATGTCTTAACTGATTTTAATAAACTTTGGTAGTATTTTCTCGCTCTAAAACAAAATTAAATTATTTATAAAATAGTAGATAGAAAACTTCTTAATGCAAATCTTCTTTTTTATGGACCAATTAAAAATACTCTAAATGCAATAATTGCATTTTACTATATCTGGACACCATTGATAAAACATCGTCATCTAAAGAATATGAATTTACAGTCTTTAAGTCAGTAAAGACCATAGTACTTTGGCTTTATAAGCTATCCTAGAAATCAAACCAAAACCAGTTGTGACAACCAACCATTAAAGGGGTTAGTTTTTGCTCAAAAAGGGACCTTTTTATATTTTTTTACTCCACAGTCAATTTTTTTTAATTAAACTCAATGAAATATTTTGCGAGTATAATAATTAAAAGTATTTATTTTATTTATAATCTCCGAATTAATAGTAAGTAGCTGTATTATTATCACAGTAGACCTACGTGAACACATTCTGCTTCTAATGGCCCAAATTTGGCCTACTGAACGCCGGCTGGCCCGCGTAATGCTTAGTTCATATACTTTCGAAATTAAATTTGAGGAATGTGTTCTAAATGGTCAATTTTGAACGACACATTGAAAGTTAATCAATTAATAATGAAATATTTTTTTATTGCCGAATCCAAGACAACACTAACGGATACTGCTTATGTATTATTAAAAAGCTTAAAAGTAAAGAAACAGCCTGACGCCAAAGATATAGGCATACTTCAAGGGCGATTTATATCACAAAAATGACATTCCAAAAACCAAAAAATTAAAATTTTGAAACGCGCAGAGTGGGGTAACACAACCCCTACCTGCGCTTGCCCCTGAGGGATGGTAAGCTGAACAATGTTAGTGGCCGCCACCAGATGAGGTTGTGAGTTAATGGTGGTTCCTACCGAGGATGCTATAGGACTCTCCGGCGCTGTGGACAGGGGGTCACATTTCTCCTCCATGGTTTCCATGCTCTAAGCCCTGGGGCACCTAAAAGCCATAATACTACTGTAAAGTTTTAAAAAAACAATAATAGAAGCAATGAAAAATACATTACTTTTTTTATAATACAGTATTATCATGGCCATCATATAATTGCTAATGCTATTATTTATAAATTTATAAGGATAAAGCCATAGTGTTATATTGGTGAGATAGTTCTAAGGCTCCAATTTACATGTTTTTTAAAATAATCCAAAGTTAATTATACTTCTTAACCATATTTTTTATTGATTTATTGCCTATATTTCTTATAAAAACAAAATACTTTATCGTCAATAAAATTTTCTCTACAGGATGGTAAACACTCTAAAAACTCATTTGGTAGGAGGCCCATCGAAAATCAAATTGCTTAATCTATAGCTAGATGGCTAAACTGGTTTAAATACTTTTTAATAATTGTGATTGACTGTCAGTGTTATTGTGATGTAACTGTATTTTTTTAAATTTTATTGAGTATGTTTAGGAAAATATTAGAATATTTTTAAATGTTTCTTGTCTAATTAATAATAGACGTGTAAAAAACACTTATGTAGTGTAATTATTACCAATGAATAAATAAATAAATAAATAAATAAGTATCCATAGTTTTATTTTTATCTCTGCGACATCTTACAAAGGTCTATGTATATATATATTATTTTTTTTAAATAACTACTACTTAGGGTTTAATACAATGTATAAGAGTAAATTCAAGTACAGGGTGTGCCAAATTTAACGCTTTTTATAGGAAACTCGTGTTTCTATGCATTTACCATAAAAACTGATCCCAATTTGAAGTCTTGAATCTCAAGTCAAATTTATTGAAAACCGCAATTAGCTATCTTGCGTCATTTAGTCGGCGTTTATTTTTATTTCTTGCATATTCTTTAATCCTTCATAGCTTTTTTGTTTATAAAGATTTTTGATTCGGTTAATATTTTTACAGCAACCTTTCGAGCAGCGACTTTAATATGTATTTAAGTATTAATAACAGAATTGTACCTACATAGTTCATATTTGGGAATAACTAATACATTTTATTGCCCTGACTTAAAAATAAAGGATAGGTGTTACAAGCGGACCAAAAATTCTCGAATTTTAAACCGACATTTTGGAAAAAGAGGTTACATGATCCAAACCTTAAAAATATTTCAACAGGACGAGTTATAACTAAAAATGTTAAAAAATTCCCTGAAGTAAAGTAAAGTAGAAATTCGACAAATCAGACAACCCGTAAACCGTACACGCTTCCCCGAGCAGACAACACCGTGTGCCGCCGCCCGAAACACCGCTGCCGTCGGACACCCATCTAAATTATGGGCGCGCATTTCACTGCTTAACTCCAGTGATCGACGTTTGCCGATACAACCGAAGCCGCCACAAGCGCGCCCTGTACACTCTTAGTCAATCGGACACCCGCTACAGTTCAGACACTTTCAGATTTTTACCTCTACAGTCTGGACACTACGAAAGGCACGACAAATCACCACTTGATGCGAAAAAGTAAACAAAGCTTATACATAAGTCCGCTTGTAGACTGTAGTATGGATTAGTTTTTATTTGGAGTCAAACATTAGACCATGTGTAAATAATGGCAGAAATTACAGAAATTACTGACTTCCAGTGAGTTCAGGATGGCTTAACAAATTTAAGTTAAGACATGGTATTTGTTTTGTAAAACTGTGTCGAGAAAGTGTTTCGAGTACCTAACGCTGAAGCAGTTGTTGCTTCTTCCCAACTTAAACTTCACACTAATTAAATGTCATCTTTTTACTTAGGTATTTGCTAAATATCACGATTGATTGCATGCTAGATAGGTACATACACTAAAGTGCTTTACACTCTGCGCCCTCTATTATCGGATCCGTTGGTATGACAAAAAGAAGCTTAGATTCAAATTTGTAAAGAATTTTGTACTCTTCAACTTTTATAATAAATATAAATGCAATTAAAAGTAAAGGAAACGAGATATTAGCAAAAAACTGATTTTTTGACATTTGACCTGTCATGTTTCAAGTTCCTTACAAACATGATATCATAGGGGATTTTTAGGAGTATGTTTTGTAACAAAATAAAGGTATGTACAGATATTCAGCTTATTCCGTGAGATTCCGAAGTGAAAGTCTAAGTTAATTGGGCCATTATTAGGCATTTTGATTAAACAATTTTAAACCCATTTTTCAGTATCTATCTGCTTAAATTTTATAACTATTTTTCTATTATGTAAAGACAATTTCAGACTCTCTTCTTGTAACAGAAACTTGAAACAGTATTTCAAGTTTGCCATAAACCATGCCAAAGACCATACCATCAATGTACTTTTTAGATTGATCTCTCAGTTTAAATTTGCAAATATAGCTGTCAAAGTGCAAACTAACAATAAGTAAACTTTAAAATTAATGTTATTAGAACAAGGTCAGGCTAGTTGAAGAATAAAACAACAATATTATGGTCTTGCCAGTTTATTTTCAAACCAATAAAATCAAAAGTAGATAACTCGAGACATATAAATATTGTGCATTAAAAATCAAAGGTTTACACAGGAAATATTTAAAAACAAGTATTTATAGGATGACGTAAATGTTTACAGTATTATCTTGGCGCAAAATACGAGTGGCAACTAGAATACCTGCATTAGAAATTTTGTTAGAAACACATAACCACAACAAGTAATTATCATCGCACAAATAAAAATTGACCAGAGTAAATATATCGTAAGCACTACGAAACGAATATTTGGGATATCCTGGTAAATCGTCCTACGATTATGGGAATTGATTCTCGGCAAATCTAAATTTAAAACCGATTCACAGATATGACGCCATATTCACTACCTTTTCAAGAAAAGTGGTAAAACAACTTGAAGGCATTTTTATAAAATCACTAGCACTTTAGAAATTTAAATGTGGTGAACGAGAAGGGTTGCCTGGACCATGTCAGTTGTTATTATTCTTCAGCTGGGCACTTACCACTTACGTATTCCTCGTCACCAAGTTTGCTGCAATCGGAGTGGGTGAACTGGGTATACGTAGTAGCCACGTCAAAATTTCTGGGCGGTCGTCACTGGACGAGCACAGAACACGAGTGCGCGTCACAATAATGGCGGCCGAGAGCGCGATTCACGCTATTCCCCTTGCGTCTCTCCACATTTGGCGATTCGACACTTGTATAAACCCAGCAAGTTAGGTGATCTAATGTTCCGAATAACACCCGACGAGGCACGAAGATTGTTTGTTGCTACAAGGGTAAATCTAAAAGTTTTGTTCTTGAACAGGTATTTTTTTAACATAGGATACAGTCTACAAAGGAGGACATATAAGCTTTATTTCCTAAGAGTTGTATTGTTTTTATTTCTATTTCTGAGACATCCTTATAAAAATGTTGATACAAAATAGGTATTTCATTGAGTCCGCCGCCATACACCTATGTTGCATATTTATAACTGGCAGTAAAAAACAATGTTTATTAATTCTTGAAAGTTTTATCTATATTGCAAGACCAGCCAATAATCGGGATTATTTTAGAATATGCGTGCCATTAACAATTCTTAAGATTTCACCTAAGTAAAATAATAATTTAAATATCTTAAATACATAGATTTAAAGAATTTTTAAAACTATACCCTCATATATGAACAGATTAGTCGCTAATATGTATCATTTTCTCTTGTAAAAAAATTGGTATTTTTTTAGAAACCGGGTTTTTTCCCGAAATTATTCAATTTTTGTATAGGTTTTTAGTGGAGTGTCCGACCGGAACTGATGGTTTTCCGCCCGAAACCGAATATTCGGCTGTGTCTTCAGTTTCGGTCGAAATCGAAACCAAAACTTACGTGGTCGAGTATGAAATACATGAATCCGCAATTGCCGAAAATACTGTATAATTAATTTTGTTAATAATTTATAAAAAAAATTTTTTTTTCATAATTTTTTCAAATTAAGAGGACTTTGCCGCGAGAAACAAAGTTAGGCGAGCGCGGCTGGCAATTGCCTAAATCACTTCGGTTTCGGCAAAAGTTTCGGCCCTTGGCCGAAACCGAAACTGCCGCCGAAATTGGCCGAAATCAAAAGATCGGTCGGATACTAGTTTTTAGGGCGTTGATTGCAAATTTAATGTTGTCAGTCACGTTTCGTTCTTAAAATATCCATTAATTCATTTAAAGCTTTAAAGCCTGCTGATGGATATCCCAAGAATGAAACGTGTTTTACAAAATCCCCTTAAACAAAATTTAAACAAAATCGGCAACAGAATGTGCATGGTTAAAATGTATAAATATCTAACTTAAACAGCCCACAGATTATGCAACTTGTTGTATGACAGGTTGTACAACTCAAGTATGGATTTGACCTTCGAGGCGGATAATCGCAAATTATGTGGCGTTGTGGTTCAAACAAGTTGTAGGTATGTAAGGAACATCAGATTGGATTGGTCTGTGGGCAAATGCGATTGTCTGCAATACTGTCTATACCACCTGTCGTACAACAAGTTGCACTAAGTCTCTGGGCCTTTGTATTTGGATAAAAAATTAAAAATAAATATTTTATTCCGAATAAAGTTTCTGAACTTTCCTGGTATTAAAAAATAAACCAAGCCGTAATCAAAACTGATCGTTACATACAAGTGATTTATAAAAAGTAATAATTAGTACGTAAAACCCTCTTTCTACGTTTTAGGATGCTTTAAACATAATGCGTGAAAAAGGTAATATTGTTTATAGCGGTTCGCTCGTTTACCTTATTAGCACAACACAGTTGTTGGTAGTTTGGAAAAATAGAAAATACCCATTAGTAATTAAAAACCGCCGATTTCACAAAATAATAAAAATTTAAAACTTGATTGCCGCCAAAATTCAGCTTCCTTATGTTCAATGTATTTTAGTCTATAAATACCTACCCCATTTCAAGACATTTATAAGGCCAGCAAAATAAAATATGTTTTTATACTTATAACATAAATTATTCACAATATAAAAATATAAAAACAGCCTGTTACATAAAACGGCTGTAAGAGAAAAGGTCACACGACTTGAGCAACCCTTCCAGCATGACGTAAGCGCGTGAACATGTTGACAAAAGCTTACGTCAGCCAGACAATCCTATGACGTCATCGTGATTCATTAATTTGTGGTTACGAACTGCGGTAATTAAGAATAAGAAGAAAATAAAACGAAGCGAAATGATGGAAGGAATTTAATAAATTATGATTATAATTGTGTATGTAAGACGCAAATTAAAATGCTTTCGTAATCTTGTTATTCCGTATTATAAAACTTTGGTCGAAATTTTTACGGGCGGTAGGTATACCTACCTACACAGTAAAACAATTATAGTACCATAGAATATGTATAATACCTACTTAAATTGGTTCCAAAAATAACCAAGTTTGGATATTTGTACGGATATACGTATGTAGGTATAAAATGATTAAAAATTCTGTTGATAGTAAAAGCATATACAAAATAATTATATCTGTGGTAAGCTAAGTAAACTTGCGCATTCGCCAAAAATATAATTTTTCCTTTCTTAGCACTTTCAATCAAGTTTTGCAACTCCCATAACTTTGGTGAAGGAAGAATTTAGGTTTCGGGGTGGGCTGCTACGTACTTAGAGTTGAAAGAATAGCATCAAACTATGATATAACATCATACTCTGAAAATTAAAAATTTTAAAATCGGTGTATAAACAAATCCTAAAATCACGAACTGTCTGTCTCATTTCATTTAATTTTTTTGAGACGCTGATTACTAATCTAAAAGCTTTTCTTTCGGACACGTTTTGTTCTCGAGATATTTATCATCAGACTTGATAATCAGAACTAACCTAAATTCACTATTTTTCCCTTCTTTTTCAAACCATTCTTTATTTAAAGCCAAATTGGTACTCAATATTTGATTTCTACCTTTTAAAACCCCATTTTTCTATTTATTTTCCTCCTTTTTTCCAAAAATTGCAAAACTTCACTTTCGCCTTGGCGCCCCAAGGCTACTGCAGTTAAAAGGAGGGTTATCAATTTTATGGAAAAATAGGTAAAATAAATA
Source organism: Listronotus bonariensis (assembly GCA_014170235.1). Classification (NCBI taxonomy): domain Eukaryota; kingdom Metazoa; phylum Arthropoda; class Insecta; order Coleoptera; family Curculionidae; genus Listronotus; species Listronotus bonariensis. Next base: position 8,936 of record JACEGR010008560.1, on the reverse strand, counting down.
GAAGATTGGGGATGTAGGAGGTGAAAATAAAATATTAACTACCAATTTAGCTTTAAATCAAGAATTGATTGCAAAAAGAAGCGAAAAATAGTGAATTCAGGTTAGTTCGATTATCAAGTCTGATGATAAATATCTCGAGAACAAAACGTGTCCGAAAGAAAAGCTTTTAGATTAGTAATCAGCCTCTCAAAAACCCTCGTATACTAAATATCAGTAAAATCGAAGATGCGTCCGGTTTGTAAACAGATATGTTTTTGAAATGTAAATAACAAGCTAATTTTATTTCAGCTTAATCAAGATTTGACAATTTGACAGATGAGGCAACCTTGCTTTTGTTTGGCCGCTTTGTGCAATTGTTTTCTACGTGGTTTTCTAGCTTTTTAGTTTCTTTTTAAAGAAAAGAGTTTTTAGTAGACATAATTAAGTGTATTCATTACCTAATTAGTGTGTGTTGTGTAATTAATTGGTGATGGCTAGTCAAGAAGGCGGGTTATTCAAGTAGACTGTTAGGAGCTGTAAACATTTCGTTTAAAACCTTTTAAATTTGTAGTTACCTAAAAAATATATGAAATCAGGGAGTTGCCTTATTAAAAGTTTTAAAGACGTGTTAATAAAAAAATTATATATATTTAATAGTTTTTTTTGACATTTAACTCCTTTAAAATATTTCTCCTATGTTTTGGATCTGAAAATTGAGTGTAAGTGTCCCTTAAATACTTACTATTTTAAAGTGTTTTCTTTTGATTTACTATCTTTTTTAAATTTTATTACATACTTTTATTTTATTTTTTTTTGGTTTATTGTTACGGTATAAAAATTTATATTATGTAATTTTTATTGATAAAGTTTTCCTGCCTTTTTTTCTCATTTTTTTCGATTACAAAATTCTAAATATGTTATTTAACTTTTGGGACATTCAACTTATAAAACTTGCAGTACTTATTTAATGATAAATGCCATTATCCTAAACGCATTTTTTTGCCAATAACTTATTAATGATGGATGCCATCATCCTAAACGCATTTTTTGGCATAACTTATTAATGATGGATGCCATCATCCTAAACGCATTTTTCATCATAAATTATTAATGACGGATGCCATCACATTATCTGCAACACGTGGCCTAATAACGGCCAATTGTCCACTTTCGCATCTTTTTGATACCTTTTGCCAATGCCTTGCCATTAAAGAGTGTTGGCAATGCCAGTAAATTAAATGTACAACGTCGGCAAAAAATGGTATATGGGTAGTGGACATAATTAAGTGTATTCATTACCTAATTAGTGTGTGTTGTGTAATTAATTGAGTGATGGCTAGTCAAAGGCAGGTTATTCAAGTAGACTGTTAGGAGCTGTAAACATTTCGTTTAAAACCTTTTAAATTTGTAGTTACCAAAAAATTATATGAAATCAGGGAGTCGCCTTATTAAAAGTTTTAAAGACGTGTTAATAAAAAAAATATATATATTTTATAGTTTATTTTGACATTTAACTCCTTTAAAATATTTCTCCCTATGTTTTGGATCTGAAAATTGAGTGTAAGTGTCCCTTAAATACTTATTATTTTAAAGTGTTTTCTTTTGATTTACTATCTTTTTTTAATTTTATTACATACTTTTTTTGGTTTATTGTTACGGTATAAAAATTTATATTATGTTATTTTTTTATTGATAAAGTTTTCCTGCCTTTTTTCTCATTTTTTTCGATTACAAAATTCTAAATATGTTATTTAACTTTTGGGACATTCAACTTAGAAAACTTGCAATACTTACCCATATAACATTTTTGCCGGCGTTGTACATTTAATTTACTGGCATTGCCAACACTCTTTAATGGCAAGGCATTGGCAAAAAGGTATCAAAAGACGCGAAAGTGGGCAATTGGCCGTTATTAGGCCACGTGTTGCAGATAAAGTGATGGCATCCGTCATTAATAAGTTATTGGCAAAAAAATGCGTTTAAGATGATGGCATCCATCATTAATAAGTTATTGGCAAAAGATAACAAAAAGACACGAAAGTGGGCAAATGCAGATACTCCCAAGCAGCAAGCTGACGTCTTATTGACGAAAATTGTCGCATATACTTTTTTTAAAAGCTAAAATGATGCGATATCTTATTTGAAAATTAAAATAGGAAAAAACTCCTTACTGCATGCAATTTCCTTGCAATGCAAAGTACCATCTCTCGGAACACTGTCCAACTTGGAGATGCAGATTTTTCACTAGCCGAAGATTTTTCTTTCAAAGCTAAGTGAGATCACCTACCGCAGACCGCTCTCGAATTATTTTTGTCTAATGGGTCGTTTAAACGATAAAAAGCGAAGATATTGCAGAAACGTAGTAGTTTATTGTCCATTACGCCATCTATCGGTATGTCAAAAAACTATTAAATATATATAATATTTTTTATTAACACGTCTTTAAAACTTTTAATAAAGTTTTAAACAAAATGTTTTACAGCTCCTAACAGTCTACTTTAATATCTTGCCTTCTCGACTAGCCATCACCAATTAATCACACAACACACACTTATTAGGTAATGAATAAATTTAATTATGTCCAGAGGCGCATTTACAAATTTGCCGCCCGTAGGCTATTTTATTTTCGCCGCCCCTTTGTTTATCTTTTTCTTTCCTAATTAATTTTAAAGACAAAAAAAAAAGGTCCTCATTTTCAATTTTACGTACTAAATAAAGTTCCAAATCTTTTAAATCCACCAAATTATTTATAAGTACTAAATCTGCCGCCCCCTAAAAAGCGCCGCCCCTAAAACGCCGCCATAGGCTTCCAGCCTACTCAGCGCTTTTGGTAAATGCGCCACTGATTATGTCTATTAAAAAACTCTTTTCTTTAAAAAAGAAACTAAAAAGCTAGAAAACCACGTAGAAAACAAATGCACAAAGCGGTCACCTTCGGTCGAAATTAACGAAGCGAGTCTGGTCGACCAGCACTCTTATTAACATTCGCTCCAAAATATATACATGAACCTTTTGTTTGACCTAATTTTTGTTTGCATGATTATTCAACAAAAAATGTTGGGAAAAGGCCATTTCCCTTTAAGAATTATGTAAAAAAACATAAAACTAATGTTGTTTAGCTGCCATTATAAATAAAACAGCTCAACAAAATTGCTGTAAATGTTAGTTAAATACCAATGTTAATGGTATGGAAAAAGAAAGTATGAATACCCGTTGAAGATTTGCCTTCAAAATCCAATATTTATTTGCCTGCAACAAAGAAGGCGTGCTTTATTTAATCCGGGATTGGTATGCCGCCATTTTTGTATGCTTGCCGGCAATTCGCCTGCATGTAAAATTTATTGGCAATTAAGTGTTTATTTAGGGTTGACTTTTTAATGCGCACAAGATGTTGGCATAATAATATTGCCGCCAGTGCCAATGCTTTACCATCAATGCCAATATGAAAAATGTACATTGCCGGCGAAATGAAGGATATCTCTTTTACCTTGAGCGACGCAGGCTGTGACCTTCGAGGGCTACTAAACCGAAATTCTAAACCGAAATTGCCAGTGCAGTAGTGAAAGGCGAAGCAACGACTCGGTAACGGTCAATGTATTTTATATAGTTTATTGCGATACGTTTTATTTTTCTGGACTATAATATTCTGTTTAGTGATTTTTCTGTGAATTGTGTAATTAATTACCTATCATGGAAGAAGAAAGAAAAAAAGTAGGCCTTGTTTGCAGTTTTAAAAATTGTAAAAACAAATCCTACGATGATGGTGCGAACAAATTTTACAGATTTCCTCAAGACGTTAAAGACGTAAAAGATGTTAAAAATAGAAAAATTGTCATATGGAAAAATAAATAGACACTTGTGTAAATTATACAATACATATTTTAAAAAACTGAAGCGTATCCAGAGTAAATATTATGATAGAAATGTCAATTGCCCAACGATTTTATTATTTGTCTGATCAATACCCCAGATTGATGAGAAGATTGGTGCGATCTGGTAGCTAGGACTTACCGAATTATTTTTTAGCTTTTAGTACAATAAAACCGTTTAACATAAAAAGTTTTTTTACATAATTTATTTTCAAGTTTTTAGTTTTGTTGTTAGTTGATACTTCTCATTCTATTGAGTTCGCCTTACTATAACTAACCAGAACTAACCAACGATTCTATATTGAAGTAGTTGTGGAAAATATGTAATTCGCCATTTTGCAGCAGCGTCCATCTTGAATTTTATTTTTTTTATAGTGAGCTCTATTCTACCAACCAAGCCCTTTCATTTGATACCCATATTGAGGTAGTTGTGAGAAAAAATATGTAATCCGCCATTTTGTGGCGGCGGCCATTTGGATTTTAATTTTTTTATAGTGGGTTCTATTCTACCAATCAAGCCCTTCCATTTGATACCCATATTGAGGTATTTGTGAAAAAAATGTAATCCGCCATTTTGTGGCGGCGGCCATCTTGATTTTTTTTTATAGTGAGCTCTATTCTACCAACCAAACCCTTTCATTTGATACCCATATTGAGGTAGTTGTGAGAAAAAATATGTAATCCGCCGTTTTGTGGCGGCGGCCATTTTGGATTTTAATTTTTTTATAGTGGGTTCTATTCTACCAATCAAGCCCTTCTATTTGATACCCATATTGAGGTTGTAGTAAAGTAATATGTAATCCGCCATTTTGTATCGGCGGCCATGTTGGATTTACAATCATAAAGAATATGTTATATTGTATTGTCATCAAGACTAAGGAAGTGTACCAAATTTCAGATCGATCGGTCGTCAGGAAGGGGGTCAAATTTCAATTACTAGATTTGACCCAAAAAATAATTCCAAATAAATAACAAACAGGTCAAGTAAAACCGTTTAAAAATAGTTTTTACATCCTTGTGAACAATTTCCAATTAGTTATTTAATTAAATGGTTTGTTACAGTTAGACTATTCCATACCCTCAAATGGATAAATAGAAACTTCAAAAATATGAAAAATAAAAAATTGTCATATGCGAAAATAAATAGACACATTTCATAATAATTATTAATATATCTCAATACGACATATTATTAAAGCATCTGTTTTATTTGATTGCATAGATGTTATAAAATGCATTATAATAATATTAAAATATATTTTTAAGAGATAGGCGCCTAAACATGTTAATTTCTTAGGTACGCTCATGAAACGCCTGCAAAATATGCAGTTCGAGGTCATGAGACGCGCTAGGAGACATCAAAGAAGCCGCCTTCGAGATATCCTTCTGGTTAATATATTTATTCTTGTGTTTGAACTATGAAATTTAAAATGTATCTTTTGGGGCTCTGGATAGCCACATTTTCGGAACTTATTGGAAATAGACATATTAAATGTGATATTGACAAAATTTAGCGAAAAACGCTCTGGATCTCCAACACAAATGAAGTTAGCCATCACCTACTTACACTTTTTAAATTTCGAAAAAATCGAAACCGAGAATTATGTAAACAAACATCCCAGCAAACACTATTTGCCGGCAATGTACATTTTCATATTGGCATTGATGGTAAAAAGCATTTGGCCAATTGGTGGCAATATTATTGCCAACATCTAATACGCATTAAAAGTTAACCCTAAATAAACGCTCAATTGCCAATAAATTTTACATGCAGGCGAATTGCCGGCAAAAACATACAAAAAATGACGGCAGACCAATCTAATTAAATAGAAACATTACTTGCTTTTGTTTTTAGACAAATGTATTGGATTTTTGAGAGGCAAACCTTCAACGCATGTTTTATACTTTTCAAAGCCATATTATTAACATTGGTATTTAACTAACATTCGAGCAATTTTTTTGATCTGTTTTATTTATAATGGCGACTAAACAACATTATTTTATGTTTTTTACATAATTTAAAGGAAATGGCCTTTCCTAACATTTTATTGATACAAATCATGCAAATAAAAATTAAGTCAAACAAAATGTTTATTATGTATTTTTGAGAGAATAAAAATAAAATGATGGTAAAATTAGCTAGGTTAATTTCGACGATTTCGACCGAAGGTGATAAATTCAAATATCCCGCTTAGCCGAAATACAAGATTTGACAATTTGACAGATGAGGCACCCTTGGTTTTGTTTGGCCGCATTGTGCAATTGTTTTCTACGTGGTTTTCTAGCTTTTTAGTTTCTTTTTAAAGAAAAGAGTTTTAGTGGACATAATTAAGTGTATTCATTACCTAATTAGTGTGTGTTGTGCAATTAATTGGTGATGGCTAGTCAAGAAGGCGGGTTATTCAAGTAGACTGTTAGGAGCTGTAAACATTTCGTTTAAAACCTTTTAAATTTGTAGTTACCTAAAAAAACTATATGAAATCAGGAAGTTGCCTTATTGAAAGTTTTAAAGACGTGTTAATAAAAAAAATTATATATATTTAATAGTTTTTTTTTGACATTTAACTCCTTTAAAATATTTCTTCCTATGTTTTGGATCTGAAAATTGAGTGTAAGTGTCCCTTAAATACTTACTATTTTAAAGTGTTTTCTTTTGATTTAATATCTTTTTTTTAATTTTATTACATACTTTTTATTTTTTGGTTTATTGTTACGCTATAAAAATTTATATTATATAATTTTTTATTGATAAAGTTTTCCTGCCTTTTTTCATTTTTTCGATTACAAAATTCTAAATATGTTATTTAACTTTTGGGACATTCAACTTAGAAAACTTGCAATACTTATTTAATGATAAATGCCATTATCCTAAACGCATTTTTTGCCAATAACTTATTAATGATGGATGCCATCATCCTAAACGCATTTTTCATCATAACTTATTAATGACGGATGCCATTACATTATCTGTAACACATGGCCTAATAACGGCCAATTGCCCACTTTCGCGTCTTTTTGATACCTTTTTTGCCAATGCCTTGCCATTAAACAGTGTTGGCAATGCCAGTAAATTAAATGTACAACGCCGGCAAAAAATGTTACATGGGTAACGATAATTACTATTTTATCATGACATTAAATTATGTAACAGGTTTTAACGTCAAAGCATTGGCTTGCAAGGCCTACTTAAAAATACCTTTAAATTTGTAATAAAAAATTGGATCAGATACAGGGTCTACTTTTTGTCGAGCCATATAAAAAAATAAAGTTGATGGTTTACGTATTTTAGTAGCCAAATTTTGCCCAACGACAGTGCATTCGGCATAGAGGAAATTAAAACAATCGTGCGGCGCACCGAAAGAGTCGCTCAGTTTAGTCAATGCAATAACGTCGCGAGGAGACTGAGTATTATTTAAGATGGTCCACTGCGCAGTAATCTATGCTGTGTCGTCACTGGGTGAAGATGCGTATGCCTACTATACTAAAGTTCTCGACCGGAAACTGGTTATTTTAGTTTTGTTTTAATGAATATTTAATATTTTAATTGTAAAATGATGAATTGAATTTTATGAAAAAAATACCAAGCAACTTAAAAATTTTGGTGGTTCTGCAGCACTGCAGCCTCTTATGCACCAGCCGCCCCTGCGGTCAATATAAACGTTTCATGTACTTTCTAAAGAAACGTTTTTATACGTTTATATAAAACGTTTTGTAAACGTTTATTTAGTTTTTGAACGTTCGTACCCAAAGTGTACCTCAAACGTACGTTTTCTAAACATTGTGCAATATTAGGGAAGCTTTCCAGACATATGGCTCACTCTGTATATATTGCACAAATCTATTTTATTTAATTTATTATGTATAAATAATTATGTATAAATGAGTGTCAATCTAAAAATGTTCCTTCATAACAAATCGTATTCTTATTGCACCTATATAATTCAGGAGCTTTTTTCACATGTATATTTTTTTATTTTGTTTATTCATAAAAAAAATGACAGATAACCAAAAAAAAATTACAAACCACCTATCTATTGTGTAAGTAGAATAATACAGCTATATTAAGATAAAATCATGTTTTAACATTTACTGCTTTATTCTTTTTTAGCCATTTTTCTAATTTGCAAATTTGATTTAATACGCTGCTCTTTGCCGTTCCTCCATGGGTTTGATACTGCTCTATGCTGTTTTCAAAATTCCAGACTCGTCCAATATCCACATCAAAATGAGAACTAAAAAACGGGAATCAGTTCATATTTAATTCATATTGTAGAATTTATTAAAGTTTGTTTGTCTACCTATTAACTTATTACCTAATTGCTTTAAGTTCTTCTAAAGTTAAATCACAGATAGTAACACCCTTTTTTCAGCTTCTGCAACAACTTTTCCAGCAATATGGTGGGCAAATCTAAACGATACTCCTTTTCGGACTAAATAGTACGCTACATCCGTTGCCAACATCTCGAAACTAAGGGATGATCTACATTTTCCCTTGTTTACTTTCAGCGTATTTACTGTACCAGCTGTAACCTTAAAACATATAAATTTAAAATTGTTATATATAATCTTGTGTTACAGTTGGTGCAGCTCTTGCCAAGAACGCTTTTTAAGGGGAAAATTTTTTGACATGTTCCTGAGAGACAGACAAAAACGCTTCAGTGTGGAGGGTCCTTGTGAATATCCTAAAAAGGCAGAAGTTCTTTTTAACTGTCAAAAACAGAGATTATTTCGTTATACCATTTTGATAGTAGGGACTTATTTCCATTTGTCTTACATACTTGCCGACTCCCGGTATAATTTGATGTGGAATGTGTGATCTTATTTCAGTACTCGTATTCGTGTTTTGCACCCGGTACAGTAATTTAATAAATTCCTGGAAGACAGGCGAAACGCGACAGTGAAAGGATACTACAGTTAAAAGCACAGGAACCAGGAATTTAATTGGTTAGTTTTTTATTTTAATTCGCTTTATTAAGGAATTGAAAAAAATATTTAAGAAAGATTTAACTAAGCAGAACTAACCAAGACCTCCCCATGTAACAGTTTTGCATTTTTGACCGTCTGAGGCGCTACCAAACCAATCAAATT
>JACEGR010008559.1:0-35496 GCA_014170235.1 Listronotus bonariensis | reverse complement strand
TTTAATTTATAGGCGATGACGTCTGGTCCCAATTATACCTCGTTTGGCGTTTTAATTATCAAATCCCCAATGGCCTAGTGGTATATGGCGTTGGATTCTCACGCACAGGTGTTCCAGGTGTCATGGGGTTCGACTCCCAGCGTCGGCGAGACTTTTTTAATTTATAGGCGATGACGTCTGATCCCAATTATACCTCGTTTGAGCGTTTTAATTATAAAATCCCCAATGGCCTAGTGGTATATATGGCGTTCGGGTTTACTCACGCGGGTGGCCAGGTGTCATGAGGTTCGACTCCCAGCGTCGAGCGAGACTTTTTAATTTATAGGTCGTTTCAATTTTAAGTTTAGGTGATGACGTCATCATTGATGGTTAGTTACCCCTATCTAACACGTGGTAGGCTTAAGGGCATTAAAAGTCCTAAATTTTGCGTTAGGGAGTTGAGATGGTGATGGTAAAAATGCAGATCAGACCTTAAATTTCTACCTATATGAAAATACATAGTAAAAACTACCACTTATTGCCGCCATAACATTATTTTTATAGCTCTTCTACTGTTTGTTTCATAATATTAACTAGAGAAGCTTTACAAACCATTTCCCTAGAAATAAGTTATTACAAGTACTGGTTCTAGTTTTAAAGATTCTTCTTTAGTCGTAATGGGGACAATTTTTTTGTGCTTCATGGTATGTCATATTTGCAAAAATGATGAATTTATTTAAAACCTAAAAGAAACACAATTCGTATCTAACAAAATTGTGAGATTTTTTCCTATGGGACCTCTTCACTAAGGCAAAAAACAGTTCTAAGAGAAGTAAAATACAGATTTTTTGAAGAATTTATGAATTTGCTTCTCCTATCTTGTTTAACTAATCTAATGCCAAATATACCTATAAACCACATAAATACATTTAACTTACTGCACACATGGCTTTACTTTTAAATAAATACCGATTTTTTAAGGTGATACTACAACCATACTAAATCGTGCAGTGGGTATAGGCAATTTTAATACGGGATCAGAAGGAAAAGGAATAATTTATATCCTGTGTTGTTTTAATGAATCATAATCGATATATTTAGGATAAATACAAAGTATCTTATCTTTTAAGGGTGCATCTTTAAAATGTATTAGTTTTTGTTTATTTTTGCTTTTATTATTTTTTCCTTTTTTATTTTGTTAAGCAAAGTATACTAAATACTACTAAAAAAACTTGTTAATATTTTGTTCTGACAAAATAGGAAAGTTGGATAACTTTATGCCTGTGGATATAAATAAGGTTTTCTTAAGCACCCTTTATAATAGTGTTTGTTGTTTTAGTGTTTTAAAATATTTTTGAAAATCTGAATTGGCTCCTGTTTTGAGTACATAAATCTTTAGGTTTTTAACTAAAATTACAATAAATGTTGGAAAGGAGACCTGGATGCTTTAGAGTCCAATGTAGCCCGTAAAATACTGTTTTTAGTTTTGCTTATATGTTTTTTAAAACTTTTGATTTATTTTTAATTCGTAGCTATTTACATACATTACGTTTGCTTATAATATTAAAATATCTAGCCTTTAAAAGCAAACGCATTTAATTATATAAAGTTTCACATAGAAAAAGGAGAGATCTTTAATAAAACAAAACCACAAAATAAATTATATTTCTTAAAGCAACCAAATTTTTAAGAATATTATTCTCACGGCAACTATTTGATTCATATTCCAAAATAGATAAAAATAATAATATAAAAAGTACGATTTGAATACAAGTTTATTGTCAAGGTATCCGACTAGAACGGTTCGCGGGTACCAACAAAACAGTACAACTTAAATAAGTTTTCCATGAAGCGGCCTATTATAAATTTGTTATGCACCGTACCTACTACAGTGTTATATTATGTCGAGTTGTGAGCATGCTAATCGTTCATTTTAAGCTTAACTCAAAATTAATTCTTACCGTAAAGTTTTTGTTTGGTCGTGGTAAATGGTCAGTGAATTTTTGTTTCGCCACATCTCACTCGGCAGCATAACATTACACCTTTGTTTGGCAGCTCCTGGAATTGTTTTAAAGATATTTTTATTATTATTAATATTTATTTACCGCTAGGTCGCTAAGGTCCCATAAACTACTGCTTCTTATGGTACTTAGTGAAACGTGTACTTTATTTTTATAGGTATTTTTATTTAAGCATAGTAAAAAAATTTGTACAAAGCCGCTATGCAATAAGAGACATTTTATAATGCACAATATATATTTTTTTACTGGCGTTCAAGCCCGATTTAAAGTTAATTTTTTATAACGATACGTCTCAGCTATTTTTCGTAACAAATATTATTTTTCTACTACCTTCATGGAAAATAGACTCTTTCTCCCCCGTATGAAAGACGGCATTTTTGCTCCCTGGGAAGTAATAAAGTTTTTGCTTTTCCTCACTCCACCAGCCGGCATACTATTTTTTTTGTTTTTATGTTTGAAAATGATTTGTTCTAACCTTCATATAAAAGTAATACTGATCGGGCGCCTTACTAATGAACTTAATAACATTGTTAACATCTTCTCTCGTAAACATACTGGCGTTCTTTGACTTAAATCCATAGGCTTGTCGCTTTAGAAAAGCTACCAGTTTAGAAAACATAATGTCTACATTTTCCTTAGTATTTACGCATTAACGTACCATACTGTATGTGCTCCAGAGCGTACATGCCTTTAGAGTTTCTGCCCTTCGAAATATTTATAAGAACGGTAAAGATGGGCCCATATTTAATTCATTCTGAAAGCGATGCTGCCAAGACCACAAAAAATTATAAAGTAAACAAACCTTTTCGAATGCACATAGCCTCGGACAGAGCCTAATTACATATTTTTAGATAAATAATAAAAGATACATTGCTAAAACACGTATCACCTACTTACAAAACATTCTCTTATTTCGCCTCTGCCTACTATAAAACCGGTGGCACGTGGCGTGGTACTAGAAACTCGTCGGGTTAAATATGTTTTGCTGCAATAATTCATTGTTCTCAAAAGGGTTTCTTTACTTTATCATTTTTTGTGTACTTGGCGGCATCGCTTTTAGAATGAATTAAATTTGGACCCATCTTTATCTTCGGTCATTTTTGTCGTCGTCTTCAGAGTCCATTTTGCTTTGGAAGGATAATTTTTTGTCGACCGACTAAAAATGTTTACTTGTATCACATTTATTAAAAAACAACCCTTAGCGCCTTGACAACGATGATGTTTAACGATTTCAAATGCCATATTTTGATTGGTGTTGAATTAGTACGAGAACCCGCGAATTAAATAAGAATACTCTTTTCCGATACTGCTGCCAAATAATAAGGTATTTTTTTAAATGTTTGCAAAAGGTAGTAGAAAAGTAACATACAATCATCCTGGAGTAAAGTGACTTTTCCTCTCTTGAATGATAAAACATCCCCGAGAGGGGATTCACCTTTGGTTAAACTTAATCTCTTAAATTTCTGGCGTCCGACGCATGGATGTATTGGAACATAACTATAATGTGGTTATTGTTATATTACAAATTATTTTGTTTGTTTAAAAAGTCAATAGCCATGGTTACTTAAAAATTGTTTAAGAATTATAAAAAAAGTTAAAATTTCTACTTATATTTAAATTTAACCATTTAAGAATATATAAATATTTACTAATTATAAGTAGTGTTGTATTGTTTCTTTAATTCTTTTTACTAAAACCCATATCTTTGTTTCAGGGTTTCGAGGACCAAACTGCGAAGAAAACATCGATGACTGCCCTGGACACCAATGTCAAAATGGCGCCACTTGCGTAGATCAAGTAGACAGTTACACTTGCCAGTGTCCGTCAACCTATACGGGAAGGTATTGTGAACAGGTACGTTAAACATATTCTATGAAAATTTCAATGTACTGATCTTCTTTGTTAAGAACATCGACTGTGGTAGGTGAAAACAACTACAGATTTGTCCAAGAATAACGTATCAGACTTTTAGTTTAATGACACGTCTTCAGAAAGAAAAATGTAGTTACAATAAATTATTATGTGAAAACTTGAAAACTGAGTTATTACTGTTCAAAACGTTGTGTGAATAATTATTAAAGACAATGGAACTCCAAAATTCTTGTGGACTGAATCATTGCCTACCATAGCATAGGGTCAGAGTTAAACCATAAATTACGTTTTAGTAGTATATTACAACAATCGGTTAATTTTTTAAATATTTTTTAGGATGTTGACGAATGTGCACTTAGACCATCAGTCTGTCAAAACGGTGCTACCTGCACCAACAGTATTGGTGGCTACTCATGCATTTGCGTCAATGGATGGACAGGACCCGACTGCAGCGTTAACATCGACGATTGTGCAGGCGCGGCTTGTTTTAATGGCGCTACATGTATTGACAGAGTTGGGAGCTTTTATTGCAGGTGTACTCCTGGAAAAACTGGTAAGTCCTATTAAGTATAAGATACAATAAATTAAAAATTATGTCCGATTTTTCAATAAATTTACGCTATACGCATTATTTTTTATGTGCATTGTCATCCAACAAGAAGAAAACAGGCTTTCCCCCATATTTTTCAGATTTGAATGGCCATATTTTCAAAACTATAAGAGATAGACATATCCAATGTAATATTTTCTTAAAGCTCTTTAAAATATTTATTTAATGGTGAAGAAATATACAGGGTGTTCTCCGAGGATGGCCATACTTCCAAAACTATTAAAAATTGGATATAACACATGATGGATCTTTTGAATAGTGATATAATATACAGGGTGTTCCATTTAAAAATATATATTTTTTGCAGTAAATCGAAAACCCGATGTTCAATTGTTTTCTTTTTTTGTTAGCAGCACGTTATTTAGCGGAAAAAATGCCACTACTTTGCTAATTTAACCGACTTCATATCTCTAATCATAAAGAAGTTAGCAATAGTGCCGACTGAAAAATGATCACCCTGTATACTTCGAGCATGATGTCCAGGCCGGTCTTCCTAATCAAACTCCACAACAACCACTCCAACTCAAAGCTGGCTACTTAGCAAATCGTGCTACTTTTGAATTGTCCTCACCCAGCATTGCAAACCGCTGACGAAAAGGACTTTAACAGTAGCACCATAAGTGTTCTACAGTTTCTGCTTCTTCATGGCAGAATCTACATAGGTTTTCTACTGCCAGTTTCAATATTTTCATGTACTTTCTTAGTCTACAGTGACCTATTACCACTAACTCACTATAATTCTTATTAATTGCAAGTTGTGATTCAGAAGGTCCTCTATAAATTCTGAAGAGTATACCTCTATAAATTTGTTCGCAACAGAATAACACTTATTCATATTATTAAATTCAATGTACGAATGGCAGGTTTTAATTCTTCTTTATTAAAAATTAAGTCAGTTAAGATATTTAAAAGACATCATTACCTTAACTATTAGCATAAGCGACAATGTTGTCATTATCTGAATAATTTTAAATACGATTTAAGATATAGATGGTTTTTAAAATTCACAAATCGTCCGATGAATTCAAGCATTTCTCAAAAAACTGGTTCAATATAATTTCGCAGAAGCTGTTTATATAATAATTACTCTGTAAAATGCATCAAAGCTTTATCTTCAAGAACGGTTAATTACCTATTTTGCATAACCTGTAGGTATTAAGTATATGTGAGTACTTACGAGGCAATGTTGAAGAGAAATAAACTTATATATATATTTGTTACCGTTGTATGTACAGGGTGGGTATTAAATATTAGTATTTAGATTGTTTTAGAGGTGGTGAATGTTTTGTCACATCACCTGACGTCATATCCAGATTAGGGCAGGTCATGAATTGTAACATATAAAACCAAAGGAAAATTGTCACTTTAATTTAGACATTATAAATATTTATTAAACTACTTTACTTAATTAAAAACTTTAACTTATGGAATACAGTTTACCTTCATTTTCTCCACTTGAAAATATTTCACCATCTTCAAAATAAGAACTTTTTCGGCTTCTGTATATATTTAACAATAACGACCCATATTAAAAATACTAACACCTTACAGTAATCGTATTATATTGAGATGTATAAAATATCAAAAAATT
The DNA here is from genome assembly GCA_014170235.1 of Listronotus bonariensis. Taxonomy (NCBI): domain Eukaryota; kingdom Metazoa; phylum Arthropoda; class Insecta; order Coleoptera; family Curculionidae; genus Listronotus; species Listronotus bonariensis. The sequence continues at coordinate 29,423 of JACEGR010008559.1, read as the reverse complement.
ATTACGACAGTTGTTGACATTTGATTGATTACTAATGATTTCTCTCAGATTTACATCAGTGACTTAATTTTTTGCTTTTCTTATATATATATATATATATATATATATATTCTATAGTTTCTGAATAACGAAATGCCTTAAGCCGACACTTCAATGCATTAATTTTATCACCAAACGTGTTTCTCTTAAAGCAATGTCGATTTGTACAGTCTGTATTGTCCGTTTATTTTCTAGACGTACTTTATAGACTTGTTTTTTTTTTAGTAAAAATTTAAACGTAAGAGCTGTTACACAGTTACGAGAATTATTCTGAAAATTATTGCCATGATTATGCCGAAAAATTAATTAATATATATATTTTTATTATTTTACACGTTTAAATTTAGTTCGTTTCAAAGAGAATTCATTATTAAGCCTTTATTAAAATTAACGTAGCCCGTTAAATGATTTATTTTTATTCCTTTCGTTTTTAATATAGTCGCTTTTTGCCCATTTTGAACTTTCCGGTAATTTAATGTCTTAAAAATAGCACAGAACATATATTTTTCCGTGACGGGAAAAAAATTAGACATTGTATCTCTGTTAATAGGTACTAAAATGTGACTTCTCATAAAGTTACTTTTTTCATGTGGGAAAAAGTGAGTACTTTTTTTCCGTACATACATATACACGTAAGTAAATGGTAAATATTTAATTTTAGAATAATTTATTATACAGAACTTACATTTCCATTATATTAGGAGCCCAATCAGATATTTTCAACTTTTTAATATTCCAAATAACTACTAAACGATCGCTTTTAGTTTCAAATTTTTAATTTCAATCCGTCAAATAACAAAATTACATTGACAGATACTAAATAATTTCCTTAAGGGTTTCCATAGTAATGCAAAGGTCTAATTGTGTTTCAAATATACATATTCATATACATACCGATCAGTTTGAAACTTCACATTTTACATGATTAATTTTCTGACTTTAATATTATGTTTTTTTTTCTATAATAAGTCGTCGTTTTTTCCATCACAAAAAAATTGTGTACTATACAGAGGAAAATTTTAGATTTTAGCTCTCGGTTTATTGTTTCCCTCCGCTTCGCGTCGGGAGACAACACAACTTCGAGCTAAAATTCAAAAGCTTTTTTCCTTGTATATTAAACAACTATTTTTTAACGTTCACCATCAATAACTTAAAAACTATTAGGTTTGGAGATAGGGTATAATTAACCAAAAAAAAATTAAAAATAAGTGTTAGGTTTAAATTTAAGGCTTAAGATAGTGGTTTCTATTTGAATTATTAAAGTTCTTCATTACCGAAAGTCAATGTCTGTGGCACTTCCGCTAAAACCGGAAATTTTATTTTTACGCTAATCGTCTATAAGTCTTATTAAATATTATGTAAAAAAATCGCATTAGTCCTTTTTCGTCATCATTTGTTTTTTAACAAATCGAAAAAATTGAGGTTACCATGACATTTTCGAAAGCCATTTTTAAAAAAAAGTACATGCATTTTCTTGGAATTGCCTGTACAGTTAATTTTAGGAAAAATATATAGGGTGTTTAATTTAAAATAACAAAGTTGAGAGCACTTCCGGTTAAACCGGATATGCCACGTAAAATCTGAAACATCAGAAATCTGTACCCTATTCAACCATACATCCGACCAAAATATTAAAATTGTGTAACACTTCACACCCGGTATCGATTGTAAAAAAAACGAATTATTTCTAAAATAATAAGAGAATAATTTATAGGTAAAAAGCAAATACACAACAAAGTTAATATAATTACCAAACCAGAAACCTTTTTGATTTCGCAGAATTTCACTCTAGCTTAATCACACTTCCACGCGGGGTGTAATTAAAAGACCTAACCTCGCGTTATTTAAGGTTCAAACTGCTTAAAATTCGAAAATCCCGGATCTTAACGATTTTTTAATTGCATTAACATTATCTCGATAATTATAAGATGCTGCCTGCGAGGTACTCCGAAATTATACTCTTTTTCAGCATAAGATTAACGGTGAAAACGCCTCATTAAGTTCTCAAAATACCTGGGCCTCTGCTTAAATTAAATGGGTTACAATAAAGTCTTCATTGTTTGTATTTTTTATTATATAAATACTATTTATCAAAGTCACTAAAATTTATATTAACAAATTTATCCTGGTCTTTGTTCATACAAAACCAAAAAAAAAATTTTGGTTTGAAAAGTTTTATGGAAATATACAGGGTATTTCTAAAATCTTAACGGTAGATTAATATACCGGTGGATAAATTGTACCCGGTTAAGTACCTCCACCAAATATGCGCTCCGTAGACAGGGCCGATCATAAAAAACAAAAATATATCCATCAGAAATTTTCAAACGTGTCCGATTTAGAATAGAGTAAGTTAATTACATGCTCAACAGTGTATATTTCACTAATCTGGCAATTTAAAAGTGACGTAAAGAAAGCGGAGGTCTACAAAGCTGTAAAAAACGTCATTTTGACATTCTCGGTGGTGGCTATTTTTCTTTATTTTGAAGTAAATAATTTAAGGATAACGAAAAATATTTAATTCGATACGATCCGATCGATTTTCACAAGCCGAAATAATAACAGTATTTTTGACATTTAAAATCTGCCGCTCGCATCGAGAAAGGTATATATTATAAAAAAATCTTCTTATCATCTGAGCTTTGCAACCCAATATGATCTTTATGACGCTCGAGTAAATCTCCATTTAGCATCGTGGACTCTCCTAATATAATAGACAAAAATACCGGTTTAATTCCCTCAATCAGAATAAACCAGATCTTTTCAATATAAAAATTTAACGGTGAAAATTTGACAATGGTACATCAATTATTTATACCAAAACTCTTTAACAACGATTACAAAAAATCAATTTGCGTATTTTGAATAAAATCCATCTCTATTTAAGGTCTATTGAGCACAAACTATTTTTTAAAATACTTCTTCTCCATGAGCGTCGTCAGGATTTTCAAATTATTTTATCTATAAACTGATATATGGGACCCACACCAAATTTATACTAGATGCTATTGATGCTAAGAGGGACACTTTGGTAAAGAAAATTTTTATTTTATAATTTGCGAAAAAATGTTGATTTTTTGTTTGCCCCTCCCTCTAAAAAATCTAAGTGTCAGAAGCGAATCCTCTATTTTTATTTTTTTCTTAAATTTAATCAAATTTTATCGACAAATTTTAAATGTTGCCTAATCATCTGTATTTTTTTTAAATATTGCCAGTTGAAATATATCCACTCTACATTTTTTTATGCACGATTTCATTCAGATGCGCCTAATTATCAAAAAGTCACCGCGGCTTCAAAAAGCTTGGATTTCTTTTCCGAGCCAAAAGTATTTTTCTCCTTCCAATCTATACACTTTGTATGTGTCCCAAATTCGACCCTCTCTGGAATATTGTTCTCATGTCTGGGGAATGGCATCCCCTACAACCCTCAGCATTCTTGATGCCATTCAAAGAAGGGCTGTTCGTCTTATTAATGATCCTTTATTTACTCAAAGACTTCCTTCTCTTGCCCATCGTCGAGCTGTGGGAGATCTATCGCTCTTCTATAGATACTTTTACGGCTTCTGCTCCGACGAATTATCCAGTATAGTCCCTCCTCTTGCAGCTCCTAACAGAGAAACTCGTGGTGCCGCGCGTATGGATCCCTATACAGTTCAATTGGACAGGCCCCGAACTTTCCATTTCGTTCGTTCTTTTATCCCTAGAGCTTCTAGACTGTGGAACCTACTGCCAGCGGAGGTCTTTCCTTCCCCCAAATCTTCAAGTTTTTAAGTCCCGTGTTAACAAACTTCCTCTCCCCTGTTTAAGACACCCACGGTACGTTAGTATTTAGGCTTTCAGCCTTCGTGGATTGTCCAAAGATAAAAAAAGTTATTTTTGCGAAATTGAAGGTTTCTCAATAAAATTTGATTAAAATTACGAAAGAAATACAAATAGAGAATTTGCTTTTGAAACTTAGATTTTTATAGGGGAGGGACAACCAAAAAATCAACTTTTTTCGCAAATTCCAAAACAACAATTTTCTACACCAAAGCGTTCCTCTTAGCATCAATAGCATCTGGTATAAATTTTGTATGGGTCCCATGTCTCGGTTTTTAGATAAACTATATTTGAAACTCCAAGCGACGCCCATGCTCTTTTCAATGTTGAATATCGCATTGTAGCGATTATTATTACTTAGTCTATTTAAATTTTTTGTCAGATATAATCATTTTGTTGTATAAAACATTCTAACGGAAACAGTTTTTCTCTCTTTTCACAGTTAAAATCTATTAAACTAATTATAGTTCGAGAGCAAAACATTTTGCAGGCGATTTTTAGAATACAACACGGATCAATTTGTAAGAAAATACAAATTAAATTTAGGCAAAAAGTTAAACAGTTTAACAACATATATCTATTAGCAATTTTAGGCGTTCAACCAATTATAACCGCGGTAATAATTGGTGACAACTTTGACATATAATACATTGTTTAAACGTCAACATAACCGATTGGTAAATACCGTTTTAGAATTGGTTCTTCGCCTAAAATTGATGTATTACTATACAATATGTTGTCAACAACCTGAGGATTTAGAAATTTACAAATTTTAAAATAATTTTTCGGCATATTTTTGATTTAAACCAACTTGGTCCAATTGTTCTGAAACTGTAGACTTCCAACTAGGTAATACATGATTATTTGTGGTTTTTTTATGTAAGTTTTAAGTACTTAAATATAAATATGTTTTAAGTTCGTTTGTTAATAATTTCAGTAATTTCGTACTAACATATAAAATTATTGCACTCTAATGTTTTGCCTCACTATTATATGCGTTTTTGGGTTCTTAGAAAACTAAAAATACATCAAATATTCAGAATATTTAAAACTTTTCTTTTCTGACATTTAAGGTTACGTTTTTATTTTAATCTGGCCATAACAATACATGTGTTGGAAAAAGTCATTCGAATCGTAGTGAACGATTTTAATTTAAATAAACCATTCTGATTTATTAGTATTCTATTTGTTTATTTAAACAAAAAAACAACTCCTGATCGGCGAGGTAAATTTTTTTTGTCAAAGAATGATAAATCGGGGGAATAGAAAGGGGGTATTCCAGTTCACCTCTGTTTCCAGTGCCAAAACACTCTCGTGCTCGGCAGTATTATCATGGCATTTTTGTAAAACATTTTTTTTAAATGTTTTTAAAAAATTGAGCTAGGAAATAAAAAAGTTATTCATTTGTCATAGTTTTGTTAGTTCTGGATAAAATAATCAGGAAGCCAAAATACTTTTTAACTCCCTGAAAAACATCTACCACACTTTTCCTGTCGAAAGAAGGATTTTTGAAATACTATTATTATTTTTTTAATATTAACTGTATTATTTTTATTTCAGGACTATTATGCCATTTAGACGATGCCTGTACAAGTAATCCCTGCCATGCAGATGCCATTTGTGATACTAGTCCGATTAATGGATCATACACGTGTAGTTGTGCCTCTGGATATAAAGGTGTGGACTGTTCGGAGGATATTGACGAGTGTGAGCAAGGTTAGTATCAATAAATATATATATTTTATTTTTTTGAAAAGCCTTAAACTACAAAGATTTTTTAAAAACTTTAGTTTTGCTGCATTAAAGAAGATTAAGGAATTTATTGCTGTTTTAAAATACAAAGGTAAATAGGGAAATGTTAAAGCAAAATAGCGAAAGAAAAGGAAATTTTAAGTTGGCAAGACTGAGCAGCATTGTATAAACGTTTTGTCGTAAAAAATGCACATTATTTTTAAATTATTGCCTCTTTCGTCTTTGGACTTAGTTTATTTAAAAATATGTGTTTAATGTTACAAGATGAGCCATATTTGTTTAGATTGTGGTACAAACAAAGTATGTACAATTTTTTTTTTTTTTTTGATTCTATATTACTAATATAATCATTATTTTGCTCTCCAATCTGTGGCACATTTTTAAATTTTAAACTTTAAAAAATTATTACAATTTCACATTACGTATTATTTATAAAATATATTTGATTTAAACAAAATATTATTTGGCTTTTCTCTCTATGAAAGTACCTAATGTCAAAGTCAGACCATAAGCCATTTTAAAATAAAAATCTACATTTTTAACGCTCGTCTAAGGGATCAGTTCACGTGTGGCAGCCTTGTTAAGAACTTATTGGATTGGGTGATTAGACTATCATAAAATAATTTCAACTGGAAGCCTCTGAGCAAGTTTAACTTTTAATTTTTAAATAACCCAAATGAAAATATTTAATTACTTTATATTAGAGAATTTATTATTATTTTATTTCTTTTAAAATAATATAAAATATTATTTATTAAATAAATATATTCTGGAGAAAAGACAAATAATATTTGGTTTAAATTAATATTCCCAAAAATCAAAATAAAGTATAAAAACATATTTATAATAACTAGCATCAACATGTATTTAAAAAATAGTTTGCCGTTAAAAAATATGTGTTAAAAAATTTGAGGGAATTTTTTTAAATTATATTTAAAATATATCCTTGACCATATTTTTTAAGGCAACCCTATAGCGATACCTTTGTTATAGTATATTACATTACAAGTGTGGAAAATGACTAATTTCACACGAGTGGGAATATTGTAGCACGAGGCGTTAGCCGAGTGCGACAAACCCCCGAGTGTAAGAAAGTCATTTTCACACGAGTACCTACTGCACTATTTTTCCTACGACCACAAATTATTCACCAAAAAAAATAAAGTTTGTCTGTTCAGAAAAAATAAAAACAATTGAGAACTTTGCAACACTAGGGTGATATTTACTTTGCAACACTAGTGTGATATGTACTTTTCCTCACTGCTGTATTATACTGTTTTGACAATATTTTTACATCGAAAATCACCTACCTAGAAGCATTATATAACTTTTCTCATTTTGGAATTTAAAAAGGCCCCCACTTAATAAAAATTGTATGGTTTTGTTAGGTAATAACGGTAATTGTTTAATACGGTTTTCTGCTATTATAAGGGTTTTTTTAAATTATCGATACTTACATATTGTAGACACTCTTCTAAATAAAATGTAAGTGGTGCATATCCAAAATATTCCGTTTTTTAAAAATATCAGTAAACAAACTTACGGGACCGGGGTGTGAAAAGGGGTGCTGGGTGGGGTAAAATTGGTAAAACGAGTTAATGAAACTGAACATCACATGTAAAATTAAGTAAAAATTACAGTTTTTCCTCATATTTTTAAGAAAAAATATAAAAAATATGAAAATTTTAAATGCATAACCTAAAGTCCTAAAAGTAAGAAAAAACGACTACCAAACGTCAGTTACCATGCAAAATATGGAAAGCATTTGGCAACGTCGGAAGGGTCTGATTCTATTTATGAATGGATAAAAGAAAGTGGATTCATAAAATGTTTATTAGCCTTTGGTTTAATTAGGGATTAAAAAAATTAACTAGTTGTTTGAGTACACGAAAAAGAGAGAAAGGAATTTGATCTATAGGCTTTTTTCTCTGGCGCTTTAAGTCGAACAGTCAAGCGGCAAGGCTGCCTCTATAAGGTGCGTGCTCAAAGGTAGAAGAAAGATTTTTAATTTGATCTACTAACCTGACAACACTGTGCCACTGAGCGAGCTGTCAGTGAAAGTTGTTTTTGTGGTTATGTCTATTTTTGTTTATGTTTTTATTTTTTCGGAAATTTTATTATTACTCTTTTCAATATTGGAAGAAAGCTTATACTGTGCAGTAACTTAATGTCAATAAGATGATTTTCGCAAATTTGGGTTCTACTGTTTAAGGTAAGAAAAAAGCTTTTTTACTGTCACTACAATAAATATGTCACTTGCAAAACAAATAGCAGTTTTTAGAATGACATCATAATATGTATCACACGAGTGTTGTAAAGTACTTTGCAACACTAGTGCTGTAAAGTAATTTGCAACACTAGTGTGATATAACGCATTTTCTATGCATGAAACCAGTGTGCTATTTGCTATTTTCACAAGTGGTCGTAGGAAAAAATACTATATTTAATTAAAAAATAGTTGTTGTGCTATAAGAATAAAACTAAAATATTCCCTTTTTTAAATAAGTTAAAAATTTACATTTCCCATGTTTCCCGTGTGGAATATTTTACAACATCGCCCATTTAGCTTACACGTCAAACGCAATACGACCCCGTGCATTTGGCAACATGTTAGACCAACAAAAATCGGCCTTTCGGTCATTGACAAGATCGGCTTAACGCCGTGAGACTGCCGACGCTGGCGGACTATTATTAGCGACACCGACACTTCAGGGCAATTAGCGAGTCCAATGCGTATATCTCTTGCGAGTGTCGAGATATTCGCTATTAGTGCGAGGGCGGTACTAATGGGAATATAGATTTAAATTGAAATTCAATAGAATATGTAAATGTTTGTCGTCTACGGTCTATACTTAAGTTTATTTTTATGCGAGACAAGTCGCGATGAAGATGTCTGTATATCACTGAACTTCGCCTTCTTGATTAGCCTACGGTACATGCTATGAAATGTTAAATTAAATTATAATTTCTAATTTTCTTATATTAGTTAATATCTACAATATAAAGATTGGAAACACTTATCTTTAGTGGCTAATTAGACAGGGTGTTGAGGAAATAATGTTCGTAACTTCGTGATTCGTTGCATTATTCTAAGCAAAAGTTCAAAATATATTATGTCCAAAAATTAATTGTTTTCAGAGAAAGCGGATGCGTAAATAATGAAATTTGGCAACGTTGCAACACAACAGGGATATGAGTGCATGAGAACCGCAACTGATTCATTGAATTGTTTTACGTTGGTATGATAAATACTTATTAAAATTTATGTATTGAGTTACTGAACAGATTTGTAAATTTTTTTTAGATAATATTTTTTTATTTCATAACGCTTTCCGTACATTACATTTACCAAAAACATGACTCAATCTGATTTGCGCGATACACACCTCCAATATCAACGATTAACAGTCACTTAGTTAACACGCCAAGATGCCCAGTGAAAGAAAAAAAGACAACATTATTTGTAAATCACATTAAGTTACAGTTAAATGTATTAGTAATAACACAATTTCTAGTACACCGTGTCAAATTCTTGTCAATTGAATTCGAAACTTGTTTTGCGGTTTCCACTTTAACTTTCTTTTTTTTATCTTTGGACAAACCACAAAGGCTTAAAGCCTAAAATGACAACGTACCGTGGGTGTCTTAAACGAGGTAAGAGGGAGTTTGTTGACACGGGACTTAAAACTTGAAGATTTAGGGGAAGGGAAAGACCTCCGCGGGCAGCAGGTTCCACATTCTAGAAACTCTAGGGATAAAAACGAACAAAGTGGGAAGTTCGGGCCCGTCCAGTTGACTCAATGTGTCCTGTTCTGCAAAACTTGGCCGCTCATAAGTAGAGAGGATGAGTATTTGATGACTTTTTTGCGACAAGGAACATGATTGTTTTTGGACGCATTAAAATGGACGAGATTTTTAAGTGCCCCAATCCAATATTAAATTAAGATCCTATGAAAGAGATATCTGCATCACTCTGCGTTTGTTTTCCAAGTCCGGTTTAGTGATGGGGTTTAGGAACCTGAAACTGGAGTGAAGGGTACTATCATCGGCAAAACTATGAATGGAATTAGCTGTAGACGAGAGAAGGTCGTTGATGTGAAGAAGAAACAATGTTGGTGTCATAATCCGAGCCCTGAGGCACTCCAGCATTTACTTGATGAAAGCTTGAAGAATGGCTGTCCACAATAACTGATACTCGATCAGATAGATAACAGAGAGCCAAGTACAGAGTTTAGTGAGAAAGACCATAGGAGGGAAGTTTATTAAGAAGTGCGGCATGCCAGATCTGGTCAAAGCTTGATGAATAAGATAATGATCTGGGACTCCACCTAGAAACTCAAGAGACTTATTCCAGCAGTGTGATACGAAGGAAAGAAGATCTGCTGTAGATCTTGTGGCGAAATCCATACTGCCTGTCATGCAAAATTTAGTGCTTTTCTAAATACTTAAAAATTTGTGAATTAATGAATTTTTCAATTACTTTACAAAGAACTGAGAAAATTGAAATTGATCTATAGTTAGATGGAAGAGATTTAGATCCTTTCTGGGAATAGGTTGAACACGTGCAGCTTTTCAGCTCTCCGGAAAGATACCCAGGCCGTAAGAAACTTGAAAGATGTCTTCCGTAATTGTTAAAATTAGGCACTAAGGCTCCCTGTGTGCATACCCCTTGTTTTCTACAAATGTATTTCTTTTAGCTTGTAAACTTGACCAGGAAAACGTTCTTCATAGATGTATCTGGCTTCTTCAGAATTGCAATAAGCCTCTCCGTAAATTAAAAGCATAATGTGATACTCGCGTACCAAGAAAATCTCTTCTTATTAAAATGCACGCACTTATACAGGAATACATAAAAATAATATGTGATTTCAATTGGGGAAACATTACTTGCAATAATGTATGCAAGAAAGATCAACATTTTTTCCCGGCACAAATATTTATTTTTTGCCTACCGACACCATGTCGTGTACGACGTTGCCAACTGTGTGAGAGATTTTGTTTGACTGTTTTTCTTCGAAAAATTGTATTTAATAAGCAAGAAAAATATTTTTAGAGACAGTTAATTAATAAACATAATGTATTGGTTTATTTTACGCTATTAATCATATGATTTTAAATAATTAAGGTCAAAATTAATTTATTTTATAATTAAAAAGAAATAAGCTCAGCTTTTTTCTCCGGCTGATATTTGGACATATGTTATAAAGAACTTTTTGCTTAGAATAATGCAACACCCCGTATATTTACTAATTTATTAAAACATTATTTGCAGTTGTATAACACACATTTTTAAAAAAGATCCATGCATTCAAAATGATGAATTAATCTTTTTCTTATGCATGGCGTTAATATTATTATATAATCAATTAAGACGAGTCACCCCACATAATTTTGTTATTTGTACACTGATAAAAAAAATCCTGAAATACGTCAATTTTTATTTTTAGGGTGACACATTATTGTGTCTAAATTTACTTATTTAAGGTTAACCCCTCCTCTAACGAACAAAAACGTCAAAGAGTTTAAATGGGAAAGGAGGTCAAGTGGTACATCATTTTAAAGCTCCTGACAAGTACTTTATAACCCGAATATATATAAAGTCAATATCTTTACCTACTACAAAATGGTTGTTCTTTAAAAATTACCCAAGTACCTAATTGGGATGGCCATATTTTCAAAAGTAATAAAGTAAGATGTAGATACTTAATGTGGTATTTTTGCAAAGCTCTTTTAAAGATCTCTGTATTGGTAAGATAATATACAGGGTGCTTCATTAAAAAACATACACTTTTTATCCTACACTGTATATTATCACTAGTATTACCATTAAAATGATTTTTAAAAGAGCTTTAAGAAAACTACATTAGGTCATCTAATTTCATTAGTTTCAGAAATACGGCCATCCCAATCGGGTATTTGGGTAATTTTTAAAGTACCGCCATTTTGTAGTGGGTAAAGATATTGACTTTATATTCTAGGGTTATAAAGTACTCGTTAGAAGCTTTAAAATGATGTAGCACTAGACCACCTTTCCATTTCTTTTCAAAAGACGCTTTAGTTTGACGTTTATGTTGTCATTTCTGGACTACAATTTAGCTTATATTGTCTAACTAAAGTCTTTAAATATTATCTTGAAAAATGCTAAATTTCTCAGAAGTTAGATGGATTCTAATTTTCGATAAGCAGTGTATTTGCAATATTTATTCATATGAGAATAATATGCATACATAATATTTTGTTTAAACGTAATCTCCCAGAAAACAAATTAATTACAACAACCTTGAATAAGTAAATTTTGACACAAAAATGTGTTCCCCTAAAAATAAAAATTTACGTATTTCAGGATTTTTTATAAGTGTACAAATAACCAAATTATGTAGAGTATCTCTTTTTAATTGGAATGCACTGTATATACCTATCACGTATTAGACACGCAGTAGCTCTAATTAAAAATGTATTAAGCACTTAAGTACACTGCACCAAATACCAAATAATTTGGAGATAAAGCCGCATCAGCGATGCATATTTAAACTTGTCTATTTCACTATGCTAAGCAGCTTTTTCTTATGATATCATCGTATCAGTCAAAAGAGACTTAAGATTTACGGTTGACATGTGATATTTAATTGAATTTTTGTATATTTATTTATCGCGTTCGTCTTGAAGATTATGGCGCTACCGAAAAAATTTAAATTAATATATCAGCTATTTATATATCATGTTAATCCTGTAACTTAGAAATTAATGAGAATTATTAAAGCGGCTTTAAATTTCTAAGTGGTCTTTACATATCGGACATTTTAATTTTATTTTTTAAATATGGTGGCGCCCTAAAACATTTTCCTAGATTAAACACACTAAGAAGCTACTAGAAATACTCTAAAAAATAAGCGTATTTTAATAGACACAAAACACAGAAATACCAGTAGGCCAAGAAAAGATTAAAATATTAACAATATAATTTTTGTAAATTAAGATTATAATAGAAACTAAATATTTAGTAGAAGGGACAGTGCCGTATTATCCAATAGGCTGACTAGGCTACAGCCTAGGGCGCCATGAAAAAATAGGCGCCAGACAGGGGAGTAATAGGCGCTAGACAGAGGAGTTGCTTTTAAAAAGTTTAGGTTTGAATTAGAAGAAATTCCTCAGTGAATAAGGTGCCTTTAAAAGAAATGAAATAGACGGGAAAAGGAGGGAATGACTTTTTTTTGTTTTTTGGTCATCAAATTTCATTTAGAGCGACGTAAAGCGCCTAAAAAGAAAAGAAAATAGGCGCAACACGGAGGTAAGGACCTTTTTTTTGCTCTTCAAAATTTGTCAGGCAAAATAGGCGCTCCGGGTCCTGTAGCCTAGGGCGCCTCATAGGGTTAATACGGCCCTGAGAAGGGATTAATAATACTTAAAATATTTGTACAAATCAATGATATGATATACGAATTTTGAAATAAATATTCAGTTGTAATACCACTAGTGCTAAATTTATTTCCGGAAATTTTTTCAAGGCCACGAATATTTTGAAAATTATCCCAAGCCGCAAGCGAGGAAGAATTTTCTTAAAATATTCGTTGCCGAGAAAAAATGTCCCCGAATAATTTAAGCACGTGTGGTATTCGGTAAAAAAATACACCAAGTTTGTGTTAAATATTATTCTTTTAAATTAATATTTGTAACTTTGACACGTGTTTTAAAATTTTACTATAAAATAAATATTTTTCATTTTACCAATTGTAGTTGCAAATATATGTAATTTTAGAGCTTATCATTGTTTATTCTTTTATATTATATATACCTTATATTACAACATTTGGTAAAAAAGTACTTCAGTCTTATAATATTATTTTACTAACCGTAGTTGTATAAAATTGTCATTGAGGGTCTTAAAACCTTACATTATATATTATGTTATGTCTGAAATACTACAACTGCTACAAAATAACATTTTCTTTAATTATGTATGTTAATGACAGACATGAGGTTAAAACAAATTCAATGATTATGTCAAAAAATTTCCACTATAATTCGCTCCAGGGTACCCCAGACAGGAGAAAAAAATTCCGATAGATCTCTCTTGTGTTGTCATGGTAATGCAACCAAAACTACACATTTGATTGGTCAAAAAACAGTGGTGTGGAATTTTCGATTCAATTTCAACATTGAATTACTTTCAAAGGAATGAATTTATCGAAAAATGTTAAAAAACTTTTTTGTAGAGCATAAAATTTCCCTTAAGAATGATTATTTGTTTTATAAAAATATTGATATTTTTGGTAGTTTAAAAAATCCAGAATTTAAGTGACAAAATTTAAAAAATTAATTAATGTTTAAGGCGCGAACAAAAAATAAGCCTGCTGTATAAAATTTAATTTCCTTCAAGAATATGAATTGGTCGAAGGTTAAAGAGTGACTGATTCCAAGATATTGTATAAAAAATGCAGCAAATGCACCTCTTAATGTTAATTTTAAGGGCTGAAAATTTCAGGATATTTTTTTGCCGTCACGAACAATATTTTACAGTACCGTTATAAAAAATAACTGTTTGTTTTTTTGGCCCTGTCTAATATTTACATAGTGTCAGTGGCGTACCGTTTTTTTCCGGTCAAGACGCCACTGGACTTATTAAATGTAATTAGGTTGGTAATTAATTAGCCCCTTAATGCCATAAATAACCATGCCAAAAAAAAAACTGGGTAAAGGATATTTAGCATATTTAAAAAAACACAATTTTTTCCGAGTTTAACACCCTGTATCTTGACAACGCGGAATTTGCGGCTCCATGTTTATATAAAGTTTTGCCGTACTTGCAATAGCAAAAATATGTCCCTAATTTTCTTTAACAACGTTTTGTAACTCCCTATATTATTCGAAAGTTTAGGTATAACTTAATGAAAAATAACTTTTGCATCTTCTTAATAGTAAAATCTGATTAAGTAATAAATATGTTTTCCACTATATCGTTTGCGTAAAAGTGCACTAATTAAGAAAAAGTAAGGCTAATAAAACAAAACTAAGTGTTTAAAACATTTTTAAATCATAAATTTCTCGACATACCTCGCTTCTATTAAGTAAAATAAACATTACCGAATAATATTACCTTTTAGGGAACAAGAACGCATTGTATGTTTAATCTTGGCAAATAACGAAACAACTTTAAGTATTTTTAATTCATTTTAATTAGTATCACGCTGTTATAATACGCAAGTGACTAATAATGTAACAGTGGGTCGGTTATTATTATACAAAAGAGGTCACTTTATTAGGCCTATTCATTTTTGGAGTTGGGAATGCATGGCATATTTTAAATGAGAAGATTAGGCTTTTTGATTTAGATATTTTTTAATTGACTTATCACCGAAATATTAAAGCATTTTTAAAATTTAATTTATGCTTTTTATAGAAAAATTATAATACTTCTAGTTGTGTGGTAGCTACTTAAGCTTATTCAGGGTTGCATAAAAAGTTTGTTGTCATAAAAAAGTTTGTTGTATAAAAGATAATTAAAATCATCGACGTTTCGGTGGCAAATCTGCCACCGTTGTCAAGACAAAGGAAATAAAATGATAAAAATGAAAACTTACTATTATTCAGGCTTTAAAATTCAAATTTTTTATGTTTTTCTTGATATTCTGAAAATTTTGACATTAAATGTCAAAACATGTTTATTTAAAATAAACATGTTTTGACATTTAATGTCAAAATTTTCAGAATATCCAAGAAAAACATAAAAAATTTGAATTTTAAAGCCTGAATAATAGTAAGTTTTCATTTTTATCATTTTATTTCCCTTTGTCTTGACAACGGTGGCAGATTTGCCACCGAAACGTCGATGTTTTAATTATCTTTTTACTTGTTTAAATTTTTTTGGTTTTTTAGTACTTTTAACTTAATTTTGGCGTGTACCCAAAGAAGTACCAAAAAACTGTTAGTCGCGAAAAAGAATTTCTTATAATTATAATAAGTGCTCAAATGTTTACGATATGTTCGATATACAGGGTGATTTAAAAATCGACCACGAAACTTAACGGGGCGATTCTACTTGACAAAATAAGGGTAAAGCTTCATGTAATTTTTTTCCAAAATGTTATTCGTTTTCGAGTTACAAGCCGTCAAAGTTCAATTTTTATTTTGATTTTTTTGCCATATTGCATTTATTTTTTAACCAATCCAGTTGATATTTGGCACACAAATCGAGCTTTGCAGATTCTAAAATTTTAAGACAAAAGTACTTTTTTAAATACCGCCAGAGGGCACTTTACCTAAAACTTAAAATTTATTTACATCATAACTTTTTATTTTAATACATATCGCAAAGCTGGGGGCGCTACAATCAAAAACTTAAAAAATAAGGTACTCTTTATTAAGTCTATAAAACTCACCGTTTAGGCGCCAATAGACATCAACGTTTTCATCAATTTCAATTAAATTACCTACATACATACAGGGTGTCCAGTAACTCAACCGACAAACTTTGCGGGGCGATTCTACAACAGAAAATAGTAAAAAAACTTCATATAAACATATGTCCTAAACGTCTTAGTTTTTGAACTACGGTGTGTTAAATATTTAAAGAAAAAAACTTTATTTTTAATTTTTAACTAAGGCGTTTAGAATAAATATTTACCTCACGTGATGTACTATTTTAAAGGAAAAAATACATGAATTTATTTTTTGAGGAATAAAGAAAATATTTCTATTTGTAGTACCTATTTTTTTACATAATGTATATTGAAGAAGTTGCACTATAAACTTATTGAAACTAGATTTATCAGAAAATACAAGAAGTAACGTTATAAATGTTTAAACCATGTGATTTACAATTTCAAAAGGAAAATTACAATTAATGATGTTTTGACAAAAAAATTTTATTGCAGTAACTATTTTATCCAGTAGTATATTTTGGAAACATATTTTTGACGTATAATAGCACCAGTGTAAAAAATAAATCTAAATGTCATAATCCTCTTTCTAAGTGAAAATTTTGCTTCCAAGAGTAATGTGTAAGTTTTAATTACTAGATGCAATTGAATTGGAATCCAAGCGACCTCAACTAAATTTCACTCTTAAAATAAATTCAACTTATCCGCTGCATCTCCGTGGGAAATATAATGCTACTCTCTTTCGACCTCTTTACTTTTCAGACTTAAGGCCAATTGACAACTGATTGCCAATGGCCAATTAACAGTGCGACCCGGGTAACCTGTAAGTAATTATCGCGACTACCGAATCCGTTTAACAACTTAACCGACGGTAACCTTTCATTCTTAATTTGTCAATTTGTCGTAGATAGAGATGTTTGAAATGTGGGAAATTTGCAATAAATTAACAATATGTTATTACGGGTTCATGGTACTTATGTTATTACGTCATCATATTCTGCCAAAACCGAGTTATTTACAGAAATTAAGTGTTTTTTCAGTATACCGGATGTTTCTAAAAGGTGTTTTTTTCTTATAACTGTTTAATATTTTTAAATAGAAACATTTTTGGTTTGTCGAAATTTGTCTTGGTTGATTTATTTACTTGTTTTCTATCATTTCCGCTTTATCCGGAAATGGCACTACCGATAAATTTTATCCTATTTTGATAGTTTATGAATACAATGACACCTCACATGTCATTTTCTGACACATTTGCTGTCAAAAATGTATTTTGACAAAAGATAAAGGGGGCTTTAAATATCATCACTGTATATTTAGAAACATTTTTAAAATATACATGGTGTTACAGAATGTTGTTAAAAAAATGTAAGGGCATATTTAATAATAAAAATATGATAACAAGTTGATATAAAAATGGGTCTGCAATTACCTCATTCTCAAGATATTGGGTGTTAAATATACCGAGTGACACAGGATGTTGTTACCCCCATTTTTTAATGAATAACGTAATACCGCAAATGAACAACCACCCCAAAGTGCGTTGATTTAACCAATCAAGACATTAAAGTTTTGGTGGGGTTTAAAATTCCAAAGTCGTTGTGCTCCGCAATAAAAGCTTTGTTCGCGGGTTTGATTCTGGACCGGTTCTGGGACTATTCGCATGCGCAGTGAAAAAGCAGCGTTCGCGGATAGTAAAGTCCTGAATTTTTAGTAACAGTTCTGTGTTCGCGGGTTACAATGGAATTAGTTCGTTACCGGTTCGTAACCTGATTAGCAGTCCTGGGATTTTTGTTGGAACTAAAGGTTCAGTTCGGAATTTCATGCGCATTGTCGACATGGTCAGCTATTTTCTGTTTTTGTGGTACAGAAATAAACCATTGTATTAGAGTTTATTTATTTCTGCCACTTTTTATGCGGGTTAATATACCTGTTGAATATTTTTTTTATATTTTTGTGATTCTGAGCGTATATAAGCAAAGAATTTTTAATTGCATTCCGTATGAATGTATGTATGAAATAAAATAAATAAAGATTTAATTAAAAAATATAGACAATATTACAAGATTTTACCATTTCTTGTTTAAATTTTATCTTTAGTTAAATACACATACTTATGTTAAAAACGAGAGGAAGCAGGGAATCCCTCGTCTTCCGCCGAGAGACCTCAAGTGGCTTTCGACAGTAGAACAATTTACCTTTTTGTTTAAATTAATTTTTTTTTTGTGTAGTATCCAATTTAACCATGCAAAATCCTAACCAAAAGGCTAGGTTAGAATACATCCTCAGCTGTATAGAAAATCGTTCGCCGTAAATAAAAATTCCGAACTAATAAATAACTAGACATGCGCTTTAAAAAATTCTAAACCAGTTCGGTTCTGGTTCAGAATCGGTTCATTACTAGACCCGCGAACAAAGCTAAAGATTAGTTCGTCTACAGTATTTGTGCCCTCAGTCACTAAGCCAAAGGATCGCAACCTATTGTCTAGATCAGCGAGTTTTCATGCCAGTGACTCATTAGCCTATCCTAAAATTTGTATGTCATTCAAAACAATTTAGTACCTACTGCTTAGGTTATATTTTAGGAAAGATTCTTTTTCAAATAGTATTTATTAAAATAATTCTAAATCACTCATTACACTTAATAATAATATCCAAGACTCCTATTTTCTTTTGTTTTTTCCAAGATGGCGCCCACCAGCTATCCTGAAATTTGTATGTATAAATTTCACTCTAAAATAAAGCACTAATTTCATATCCTTAAGATTTAATTTTATAAATTAATCCATTCAAAAAGTAGAAGGGGAGGAGGGCATTAAAGAAATGCACTGTATAAGCCCTTCAATTTTTTACCACAACATAGTTTATAGTTTTTACATTATATTCAGGATGTCCAAGAATATCTGGACAACTTCTTGGATTCATACAGAATACATGAAAATAGATACTTCGGTTCGATGTCAATAAATTAAAGCGTTTTCGACAAAAACAAGTTTTTGTTTAAAGAATTTATGGTTTCGTCCGTTACTTTGTGACCGTACATTTTAAATTAATAAAATAAAACAAAAAATATACTTTGTTCATAGTCACTTTAATTGAATGTTTAGCCGTGACAGCTGTTTCGTAGTACAACTACATTTTCAAACGTACTGACAAACTAAAATTATTTTACTTATATATAAACAGTAATACCTAATAAAAAACATATTTTTTAAAAAAGGTTTTAAAATCAATATGGTACAGTTGTGAAATTTAAAGATTTTATTGCTACATTTTATAAAAGTTTTACGAGGGGTAGATTTCCTAGGTCAATCTGTGTGTTAAGCAGATGTACATTCTGTTTTTATGTTTATAGATATCAATATTTTCTAATGTATCTAGTTTTCGCCCTTTTTGTTCTACATGTAATATTTTTAGGGTATTGATTTCAAGAACAACAAAACTCCATTAACTTTTTAGATCTTAAAATAACAAAAACTAACTACGGAACCATAAATTTTGATATCTATAGAAACCAACTTTTACTGATATTACAATACCTAATGATTCTTTACATCCAATTACCCACAAAATGTCAGCATACAGATCAATGATACATCGCGCATTTTCCATTCCACTTTCCAAAGAAAATTTAGAAAAAGAATTAAACACTATAAAAAACATCGCTCAAAACAATGGTTATCCTCCACCCTTAATAAACTCTATAATTAATAAGAAACGTAAACAACTCACCCTCAACCAAATTTACCCAAAAATACCTGAAAAACAAAACCAACCATTTAAAACCCTAACTTATTTTGGCCAAATATCACAAAAATTTCGAACACCCTGTCTAAACAAAACCAGAAAATAGCACATAAACCATCAAATCGATTATCAAACATGATATTTAATGTGAAAGATAAACAAAATAAATTTAAAAAATCAGGAGTTTATAAGCTTACTTGTGAAGAGTGTAATAGCTGTTACATTGGACAAACGGGAAGAAATTTCGAAACTAGGTTTAAAGAACATAACTCATGTTATAGGTTAGGGAAAACAACATCAAATTTCGCAAACCATTTTCTGGAAACCGGACACAAATTTCCAGAAATCAATACCCTAAAAATATTACATGTAGAACAAAAAGGGCGAAAACTAGATACATTAGAAAATATTGAAATCTATAAACATAAAAAACAGAATGTACATCTGCTTAACACACAGATTGACCTAGGAAATCTACCCCTTGTAAAACTTTTATAAAATGTAGCAATAAAATCTTTAAATTTCACAACTGTACCATATTGATTTTAAAACCTTTTTTAAAAAATATGTTTTTATTAGGTATTACTGTTTATATATAAGTAAAATAATTTTAGTTTGTCAGTACGTTTGAAAATGTAGTTGTACTACGAAACAGCTGTCACGGCTAAACATTCAATTAAAGTGACTATGAACAAAGTATATTTTTTGTTTTATTTTATTAATTTAAGTTTTTGTTTAGTTGGGACATTGGGTTATTCCGTTGCAAATGATACTAAAAAACTTATCAAAAAGATTTTTTTATTTTTACGAAACTAAAAAATAATGTTACAGAATTGTAAAAAGTTCTATAATTTTCAATAATTAAAGCTAGAGAATGCATAAAATAGGAGGAAGCCTATGTCAAAACCGTCAAACTAAATTATTAAATACAACCCTATATAACCAAAAATTTGTTTTTCTCGAAAACGCGTCACTTTATCGATATCGGACAAGAGTACCTTTTTTTAGCTAATGTTTTAAGTTTTTCAAAAATGTTATTTTAGTTACTTCATTAAACAGGAACTAAAACAAATTGGGACACCATTTTAAGGAGTCCTAACCAGTATTTATCAAAATAGAAAAAATATTTTATTATACCAAGTAGTAGTATAACCGTTCTCCAGTGTTATTCAAAAACACATATCTCTTGTAAAGAAGGACTTTAGGAAAAAATTATAGGAACGTTATTTTCATGTGTTCTATATGAATCCGACAGATTGCCCACATATTCTTGGACACCCTGTACATGCATTATGTTTTCATGTCTTAAAGCAATTTGCAATATCGTTGACACAACGGGCTCCCTAATTAATTCTTAAGTCACGTCTCTAAAATCTATTTAACTATTTATTAATTAAACAAAACACTGGTTAATGCAAATTTTGTAGGTACCATGCAAAGCACAACTGTTTCTGTGTTATGTTCTTGTTAATTCGCTCATTATTTATGCATTTATTCAGCAAAGACAGTGACAGATTAAAATGTCTTTTTTGTTAAACAATAAATAATATTATTGCAAATAAAATTTTAAAGTTAATATCGATCTAATGCGTAATGGTTTGACAACATTGATATTTTACAATTAATATAGCTCGTAATTTATAATTTTGCCGGTACCGATATTCTAACATGTTAAACAGATACTAAAACGAGCCCACAAACTATGCAACTGGTTGTACGATAGATTGTACAACTCGAATAGATTCGACAGTCGAATAAATTGCATATAGCATTTGTTCAACAATATGAACAAAACGGTTGGATCGCGTGTAAGTTTAGCCGGCAAAAATATGTTATACGACCGCGTTTGATGCCGACTAATTGCATGTTTGCGCAAGTCCATGTTTTATATTAACTTTTAAAAACAAATAGAGGAACTGCAGCATATTTGGGATACTGCAGGTAATTTGGAATACTTCGATATCGAATGTAAGACACATTAAGCCGCCTACAAGCATTTAAAACAGGACACCATTTTGAGATTCCGGTTACTAGCCCCGAAGGAAGATAAACTTTTTAATAAGGAACGCTCGATTTTTCATATTTGTCCGAAAATATAGGTTATGTTTGTGACGTCACCTTTTTGCCATAATATTTTTTTATCTGGCAAAATAAACCAATACTGGCATATTATAAAATTAAATCACTAAAAACATTAAAAAAATGTATCTTACCCTTAATATCGATTTAAACGTAAAATCCCTGTAAAAAAATATCCAAAGGTCAGTGACCCCTGTTTACAGGTTTTAAAATTCTCTGTAACTGCAGTTCTAATAACTACTCAGGTTAAGTACAAACAGTAAAAACTAAACTTATATATAAGTCCAATGACTAAAAAGTAAAAAAATAACACCAAAACCTCGAAAAAACCTTCCAGTACGATTGTAAAGAATTACGGAAAAATATTACGTCACAAAATTTAACGAACATATGCTTAAATGGGATCGAGCGCTCCTTATCAAAAAGTTTATTTTCCTTGACCAGCCCCGACAGAACGAGAATACAGATTTGAAAACTTTTTTGGGAAGTATGCAACCCATGGTCATATTTACTGCAATACGTAAAATATTTTGTGTATTCAAACTATTAAGGGACCTTTTTAGTTTATAATTTAACTTTGATTTTGTAAATATTTTTAAAATTAATAATTTAAAATGCCATTTTAGGTTAGGATGGTATGTTGTTAATTTGGAATACAAATGTTGTATGTTTTCTTTAGTAATGATAGAATTTGAGGTGATGCTCAAGAACACAAAAAGAAATAGGTGGAAAAAGAAGGAAATGGCCGATGCAAAACGTACTAGTTTCTAAGATAAAGTGTTAGCAGTATGTTTATAAAGAATGTGGAATTTGGAATACTATATTCCAAATTACCTACACTAAATCAATTGATATAATTGCTAGTTGGTTGTTTTGTTTTTTTATAAGGTTTCAGGCTTTTGCTCTATTTAATTGTGTTAAATATTTCTTTATAAGTTTTTCAAATAAGAAATTTATTTTTTATAAGGCCATCTATTTTTTATTTAATTTTATTCTAAAAAAACAACCTGGTATTCTAAATATGCTGTAGTTCCTCTACAGGTTTATTCAAAGACTCATCGGTACACTGTAGTAAATTTATGTTAGTGTTTACAGGATCAGCTAAGTGAAAAGGTATATAGGCTAGTAAATTAATGACAAAGAGGGACCGATGCACATCAGAGCGTTTTCTGATTTTTACTGATTATAATTATTTTTTTATTTAACTTTAACGTCGAAAAACTTTTAAAGGAGTGAATTAATTAAAAAATGTGGGATTTTTTTGTAAAGCTGAATGTATGTAGGTAATTTGATTGAAATTGATGAAAACTTTGATGTCTATTGGTGCCTAAACGGTGAGGTTTATCGACTTTAATAAAGAGTACCTTATTTTTTAAGTTTTTGATTGTCTATAAAATGGCGCCTCCAGCTTTGCGATATCTGTCAAAATAAAAAGTTATGATGTAAATAAATTTTAAGTTTTAGGTAAAGTGCCCTCTGGCGGTATTTAAAAAAATACTTTTGTCTTAAAATTTTAGAATCTGCAAAGCTCGATTTGTGTGCCAAATATCAACTGAATTGGTTAAAAAATAAATGCAATATGGCAAAAAACCAAAATGAAAATTGAACTTTGACGGCTTGTAACTCGAAAACGAATGACATTTTGAAAAAAATATATATATAAAGCTCTACCCTTATTTTGTCAAGTAAAATCACCCCCTTAAGTTTCATAATCGATTTTTGAATCACCCTGTATATCACCTTGAACAATATTTTCAGTATATTTTCAAAAAAAATTGTTTTTTTAAACCAGTTAAGGACCCAATTTAATTTTGATCCTGTAAGAATATATCCCTATCTTACATCTCAACCATAGTAATTTGGTTAATATGGTTTAAAACTTTTGGAATTTATCAGTAGACCGTTGAAATATACTATGCCAAGTCATACCACCATAATCGTTATTAAAAAAAAGGCTTGCCAACCAAAGTTCGATACACTTTGATTTTGAACAAGGCCTTTCAACAAATTCGTTAAGCAAACAAAGTCGACGAATTATCGACCTTAAATGAAAAATAATCGATTTTTTCTTATTCACCTTAACCGTGAATAGAAAAATTATTCACGCATAGCCGCAAAGAATCGTCTAAACAAATAGTACAGTACTGTCGGACAAAGGAAGGCTGGAAGAAGAAGTAAATGAGTTGAAATGATTTATGGGTACCGCCTGAATTTAACGTATTAAAATGTGTTGTCTTTTATTGCTGCCGATGTTGCTAAAGAAATAAAATAAACTGTCAGAAGCCGTACTGTGTAACTCGTAAGAAAGAAATGTCTTCCTTAATTTTCTATTTCCTTCCTATTTCGAACACAAACGGATAGGTACAGCCCCGTGTGTATCGATATATATAAGCATTTGCCATGACATAACCACAATTTCGCTTTTTTTCTAATTTTGACCGGTCTTCTGAAATAATAAATTAATTGTATATAAGTCTCAGGATTAATTATGGAATTTAAAAAAAAACATTTAACTAAACAGAACTAACCATGATCCCCCACCTATACTCTGTCTTCGGTAGAAAATATGCGAGTAATATCAAGTAACAAAACACCGAAAACCGAAGACAGAGTATAAGTGGGTCATGGTTAGTTCTGGTTAGTTAAATATATATATTTTTAATTCCCTAATTAAACCTCCATTGCACATTCACTAACAATATATCGCCATTCTTTTACAATGTTTCTTTTGGAGCATCCGCTACTCAAAACAAAATCTTAACAAGACGCCAGACGGAAAACTGGGCCAATGGTTGCATCTCAAAAATGTGATAAACAGTTTACCTAAAAACTTATTGAAAAACTTGTTAGAAAACTGAAAATAAATTAAAATAAAATGTCTGATGGACATTTTAGTGTTTGTATATATTGTGTAAGAGCAGAATAGTTCTTCATAATGTATAAAAGTTTTAATTTTCTTAAAATGTTAAATAAACTTTTTATTTTATTCTAAAGAAAAGCCAAATAATATTTTGTTTAAATTTAATCTCCCAGAAAACAAATAAATCATAAAATAAAAGGTACATTGTTTCACATAAATGTAGAATATAATTTATCTATGATAAATTGTTTAAAACACAACCGGTCAAAATAATTAAAAAAAACTCCACCAAATTTGTTGTTATGTCATGACTAGTCATGACAAATGCTTATAAATCGATACACACTGGGCTGTACCCGCTGTACCTTGTTTTCGAACTCTGTAAAGTCTTTCGGTTCATTTCGCACTTACTAATCGACAATACGAACGTCTGGAAATAGAAAGACGATTTGGGACTTTCGTCATTTATCCTGTTCTATTATATGACGTCGCGTATGAAGCGGTTCTCGCTCTTCTTACTTGAAAAGTTTCCTTTCTTCTATAAACGCGTGTTGCGAATTGACCGTCTTCACCATTGTGATCGCAGTAATAAAATAAATGTGTATTTAGTATTTTGTGAAAATATTTGTATTCATTATGGTATGTTGGTATATTTTATTTTGAACTTAAACATTTATCTTCATCATTAATTAAATTGCCATTAATGGCACGTATGCCAACGGAACGGTTCGCCATCCCCGAGATAAGGTATTACTTGATCCTCTTTCCATTTGAACTTTCTGGCGTTTGTGTTGGTGGGGGACGAACTAGCTCTAAACAAGTGAATTTTAACATCAAAATATGCCCCCTAAAAATAACTCTTGACGTCTTTAGGAATTTTTTGAAAGTGAAAAAAAATATCGGAGTGTTCTGTTTAAATTAAAATATACTGGATAAAACTATAAGACAAAATGGAACACCTCGTATCATGGATTTTGGACCCATGATTTTATGATTTTTTTCCCTGCACCATGAAAAAATTAATTTTTTAAGGTTAAAAATCACTGTTAAAGTGTGTTTTTGCGTGAATATTTTGAACTGTATTATTAAAAATATTAAATTTGTACCATAAATAAGTACAATTAAAAATCAAGGTACCTCTGGCATACTATAATTTACGGCCTATTACAAAAAACAAAAAACGTTGGAAAATCCATAAAAAGAGGTACCTTAGTAAAAAAAAATCAGAAGCACAACAAAACATGCTTGAGAGACCGTCTTTTTAAACTTAGAAATATGTTAATTGAAATACGTCTTCAATTTTAATGAAAATGAAAAATGATGTTTTATTATAAAACTACAGATTACAGATCCTAACTCAGTAGTTGTGTCTGTGTAATTTCTTAAACAAACGCCATCAACAGGTTTGTCGAACTCTATTGACACTCATTTACATGACAGGCACCGTTTCCAAGGCAGTACCATTTCTTCCACTGGTACTGCTTGACTTAATACTATACGAAGTTGGAATAGTTATTACTGCATTAATGAGAATAGTAACTTACCTATATCTATTTTCAACAAATCCATTTACAATCTTTCAAAATTGATGTAAAATTAAATTGGTAAAATATTGAGCTTTTTTAAATCGAAATGCTTGGGTATATTCAAATTTAAGCGCTAGTACTTTATCAATAAAATTAATAATGTAGAGATAAAAATATCTTTTATATCAGTTTTGAATTTCAAATTACTGATAGGAAGGACCCAGGACCACACCGAGATACAATAAAAAAACCGGTACCAAAAGGCATACAAGAACTCGGCAAGTGTTGCATGGCTGGTATTAACACTTTATATATGAGTATGATTATTTTTGTTTAAATCGAGCACCAGAAAAAATGTAAAGACAAAAGTTTAAGTGTGTATTAAATACCATAAAAAACAGGGTGATTCAAATATCGATCAAGAAACTAAAGGGACTGATTCTACTTGACAAAATAAGGGTAGAGCTTCATATAATTTTTTTCAAAATGTCATTTGTTTTCGAGTTACAAGCCGTCAAAGTTTCAATTTTAATTTTGGTTTTTTCGCCATATTGCATTTATTTTTTAACCAATCCAGTTGATATTTGGCACACAAATCGAGCTTTGCAGATTCTAAAATTTTAAGACAAAAGTACTTTTTTAAATACCGTCAGAGGGCACTTTACCTAAAACTTAAAATTTATTTACATCATAACTTTTTTATTTTGACAGATATTGCAAAGCTGGGGGCGCCATTTTATAGACAATCAAAAACTTAAAAAATAAGGTACTCTTTATTAAAGTCGATAAACTTCACCGTTAAGGCACCAATAGACATCAAAGTTTTCATCAATTTCAATCAAATTACCTACATACAGGGTGTCCAGTAACTCAACCGACAAACTTACCCGAACGATTCTACAACAAAAATAAGAAAAAACTTTATATAAACGTATGTCCTAAACGTCTTAGTTTTTGAACTACGGGGTATTAAAAATTAAAAAAAAAAGTTTTATTTTTAATATTTAACACACCGTACTTCAAAAACTAAGACGTTTAGGACATATGTTTATATAAAGTTTTTTAGTATTTTCTGTTGTAGAATCGCCCCGTAATTGTAAACTATAAATCTTGAATTATTAAAATAATACATAACGTTTTTTTTCAGGATCGCCATGTGAACACGACGGGATCTGCGTTAACACTCCCGGATCCTTTGCCTGCAATTGCACGCAAGGATTCACAGGACCTCGATGCGAAACCAACGTCAACGAGTGCGAATCCCATCCATGCCACAACGATGGGTCCTGTTTGGACGATCCTGGAACCTTTAGATGTGTCTGCATGCCTGGTAAGTTTTTGTACACCACCACCAACCAATTAGATTAGAAGAAGCATACATCAATTTTGGGCGAAGAACCAATTCTAAAACGGTATTTACCAATCGGTTATGTTGACGTTTAAACAATGTATTATACGTCAAAGTTGTCACCAATTATTACCGCGGTTATTAATCTGTTTTAATAAAAAAATTAGATTTTTTTTGTTTTCGAAAGACTGCTGACAGCTAAGTTGACAGTTGTTAAGTAATTTTTCCACTTAAAATTTATTTTTGACATACCAATTCTTGATAGCAATTGGTCAAAATTTATAGGAAGAAAATAATCGCAGAAAGACCATTATGTTAGTTTTACCAAGGTAGAAGCAGGTAGAAGTTTTGTCAGTAGAACACAGGAAGTTGCTATGACATTTTGCAGTATAAAACTCTCTAGTAAAATAGTCTTATCCTAACAAAATTTGATTTAAAAAATGGTAGTGTATGATAAGTCTATTTTGTAATGAAGGAAATAATCAAAATGAGTCAAAAAATTGGTACATTTAGTTTTCAAGCAGTTTAATTTTTATTAAGGATATAGTAAATTAATCTTTAAAAAAGTGGTGAAATAAAGGGCCGTTATGAATTAAATGTTTAACATGAACAGTTAGCGAATTTTAACAGTTACACTATCATAAATATAATCATAACAAAAACCACTTGCGACAACATTCACAGGAAGTACGACAGAAATCCCTTTTAACAAACCTCTGAGTACGTAACTCGTTCTTACAGTTTTAATTTGATTGAAAAAATTATATCACAAGTCCGATCCGTTAACTAAGTTAATTAATTAATTTTTAATTGAACTGCTCCGAACCACTGGTAGTTATGGCCAGTCGGCGGTGAAAGAGGACAAGAAAGTAATAAGGTGATTTGGTTGCTTGTGCCCTGGACACTTTTAGTATTTAGAATTAATGTTTGCTAAAATTTCTACTTTAAAATTGTTTAATCCTTAGTTGAGATTTTCAAGTAATAATAAAAACAAACCTGTATTTTTTTCTTCCAAAAACATGCCTTATCTTTTTGTTGTACGACCGATTACAAAATGTGTGCGCACGTCCGTATTTTGGTAGGTAGTGTGGCAAATTCTTTTAAGTGTATACAGGGTGATTCCTAATTGCGTTAAGAAAATTTAAGGGCGTATTTCAGAGCTATTTTTCTGAAAAAAGGGTATATAAACAGGGGTGCTCAAATTTTTCGTTTTTAGGATACAGGGTGTTGAACTTTTCAACTTTAAACACTTTTTTTAATTTGAAAGACTAGATATGAACGATTTTTAAATAAATATAAGTTGTTATTATATAATTGCTCGTAAAAAGTTATACCACTTAATTATTAAAAGCAAAAATGCCCTAATGTTTCTTGTATGGTCCAGGATTATGCAGTTTAGCGGTTTTTATTTATTTTTTCTGGAAAAATAAGCAAGCTACGTAAAAATATGAGGAAACAAAAAGTTGTATTTTTAGGTGTTTAAGGCTGTGTTTATGTCGGAGAGGTTGTAAGCGAGGTTGGCAGCGCGGCTCGACCGAAGCATCCCTATGTTTCTGTACCATAAAGGTGATTTTGTCGAACCGCGCTGCTAACCTCGTTCCTCGTCGCTCCGATATAAACACACACTTATCCGGAAAAAGTATAAATGTTTTAAAAAGTCAGTGGCGTATATTTTTTTGTCAGTATTATAAACTAAGATGCGCCCCATGCCGCCCTGGTCCCACTAATTAAAATTAGTTCAGGGCTAAAATAACTTCCTATTTCAACAAATAACACAGCTTAACTGTATTAAAATAGGATAAAACATATTAAGAATTATTAAAAACCCGATTATCTTTTAAAGTTTAACACCTTGTATCTTAGAAACAAAGCATTTC
>JACEGR010008558.1:0-35504 GCA_014170235.1 Listronotus bonariensis | reverse complement strand
AGGGTATTTAGTATACAAAGGTTTTTAGATTCACAGAATTCTTCTATGATTTTACCTCGTGTGGTGATATGAGTGGTACCCCATATCGGAGTATGTGCGTTAATATCTCCTGTAAGGATTAGTGGGAAGGGTAGTTGATTAAGAAGGTCACATAAATGTTGTAGGGTAATGGATTCTGATGACTAAACAACCGAGTTTTTATTTAATGTTATAGGGGTTGGTGTTAGTAGGGGGAGGTAGGGTAAGGGAGAAGAGGTAGAAGGAGAGGATAGAGGTAATGGGTTGAATTGTGTGAGGTTTGAAGAAGTGGTGGTTAGGGATGTTTTTGGGATTTGGGCTGTGCCTGTGTTGGTGGAGATGGGGAGTAATGATGTGGAAAAGGGGTTTGGAAGATTTAGTGGGGACGAATTGATAGAGTCGTATTGGGTGGAGACGGTGCGTGTACTTTTCTTAGTTACACTTGAATATGAAATGGTATTTGCTGGGGATAGTGATTTATATAGTTTTTTCGCATCAAAGTAAGATTTTTTTCTATAACTTTTATTTTTGGATTTCATATTCTCTTTATATTTAGGTCAACCCTTGTATCTAGGGGAATGTTTACCATTACAATTTGGACAAAAGGGAGGAGGGGTGCAGGAGGTATTTGGGTGGTTGTCTTTTCCACAGGAAGGGCATATTGGAGAGTTTTTACAGAGATATGACGTGTGTCCAAATTTTTGGCACTGAAAGCATCTTAGGGGATTTGGAATATAAGGTCTTACTTTAAGGGAATAAAAACCTGCTTGAATCCCATCTGCTAATGAGTGTAGTTTAAATGTCAGTATAATTGACGGAGTGGGAATGAATCTTTCGTCTCTCTTTTGTTTAATTCTGTATACTTTAACGACTCTCGATTTTTTAAGGTTTTCCAAAATTTCTTCTTCTGAACAGTTTATTAAATCTTTACAATATACTATACCTTTAATAGTGTTTAATCTGGGATGAGGAGAGGTAGTGACTTCAATATCATGTAGTTTTGTGAAATTAGTGGCTTTATTAGAGTGAGATTCATTTGCAACCTCTATCAGTATTGTTCCATCACTAAATTTTCTAACTGATTTTAGAGTGCCGAAAAAACCGTTTAGAGATTTGTGTATTATAAACGGGGAGACGTCTTTAAAAGAGCCGTTTTTCCTTTTAATAACAAAAAATTTTTCATATTGTTTTATATTAAAAATTATGCTTTCAGTGGATGGGGACTCTACTCTGTGTCTCTCGAGTAAAGTCAAAGCCGGAAATTCTACTCCTGATAAGTTCAGATTTGTTTTTGAATAGTGATTATTTTTGAGAGCCATGGTATATAAGGTTGCCAGCGCTTATGGTAGGAGAAGCGAACTATTGTAATGTTTTTTTGTAACCCTTATTTGCCCTCCCCCTCCCCCTCCAACCTGGCCCTGAAGCAGTCGCTTCACGGCTTCACGCTTGATCCGGCACTGGTTGTAGAGAGTTAATTGATTTTATGTCAAAATTTAAAGTTCATACAAAGAACAAAAGTTTAGTTTTTAATACGTTATGGGTTTAAATTAAAAAGCTTAAAACAACAAAGCAAATTTACAAACATCTTTAAAATATTTTAGTTTTTTTAAATTTTGTTTTCTTTAATCAAAAAATTATAACACAACCCTTTTATGCAATTAAAATTTTAACATAAAATTAAATTCTCTACAACATCTACCTATAATATGTTATAATATTTAAAAATAAAAGTACTTTGCTCATACAATATTTATACTTTTATTTATAACTTGCCTTGTATACTATAATTTGAAGTAATTTTTTTACGTTTAGACCATTCGTCTAGTTGTCACAGTTTTTTTTTCAAATTACGATTTAAAATAAAAAATGCTTGGTCCATTTGTCCTCCTGGGACACACTGTATATGTAATAAAGAAATGTGAGTTTACACATTTAAAGCCGTAAATAAAAAAAATAAACAAAGCGTATTAAATGTTTTAACTTTTTTACATAATAAAGTACCTTTAAAAGATTAACTTTATAACCTTAATTGTCTGTATAAGTCACACAAAGCTATACTTTTAGTGCCCGAACAAAGCGATTTCTTAAAAGAAAACAATATACTGCTTTAAAACAAAATAATTTATTTTCCTACTTTAAAACTTTATCCAAAAGTTTTTGCTAGGATTCCTGCACCAGACATAGTAAGTAGCAAATAGATAAATAATTTAAATACTAAACAAAGTTTAAAACTAACTTTGTAAAAACAATGGAAAATAAACACGTAGGAAGCTTTAAAAATAAAAAGTAGTTTTGAATTTAAATTACATGAGGAATTTAAAACAAAGATTCTGAAAAACACAATAAATTTGTTATACTTCTTTAACTTTTTTTACCGCACCGAAATAAGTATTTTTCTAACACTTTATATTAATAAAAAATTAAAAAAAAGAATTTATGGTTTCGTCCGTTACTTTGTGACCGTACATTTTAAATTAATAAAATAAAACAAAATATATACTTTGTTCATAGTCACTTTAATTGAATATTTAGCCGTGACAGCTGTTTCGTAGTACAACTACATTTTCAAACGTACTGACAAACTAAAATTATGTTACTTATATATAAACAGTAATACCTAATAAAAAACATATTTTTTAAAACAGTTTTAAAATCAATATGGTGCAGTTGTAAAATTTAAAGATTTTATTGCTATATTTTATAAAAGTTTTACAAGGGGTAGATTTCCTAGGTCAATCTGTGTGTTAAGCAGATGTACATTCTGTTTTTTATGTTTATAGATTTCAATATTTTCTAATATATCTAGTTTTCGCCCTTTTTGTTCTACATGTAATATTTTTTGGGTATTGATTTCTGGAAATTTGTGTCCGGTTTCCAGAAAATGGTTTGCGAAATTTGATGTTGTTTTCCCTAACCTATAACATGAGTTATGTTCTTTAAACCTAGTTTCGAAATTTCTTCCCGTTTGTCCAATGTAACAGCTATTACACTCTTCACAAGTAAGCTTATAAACTCCTGATTTTTTAAATTTATTTTGTTTATCTTTCACATTAAATATCATGTTTGATAATCGATTTGATGGTTTATGTGCTATTTTCTGGTTTTGTTTAGACAGGGTGTTCGAAATTTTTTGTGATATTTGGCCAAAATAAGTTAGGGTTTTAAATGGTTGGTTTTGTTTTTCAGGTATTTTTGGGTAAATTTGGTTGAGGGTGAGTTGTTTACGTTTTTTATTAATTATAGAGTTTATTAAGGGTGGTGGATAACCATTGTTTTGAGCGATGTTTTTTATAGTGTTTAATTCTTTTTCTAAATTTTCTTTGGAAAGTGGAATGGAAAATGCGCGATGTATCATTGATCTGTATGCTGACATTTTGTGGGTAAGTAACATAATTTTAGTTTGTCAGTACGTTTGAAAATGTAGTTGTACTACGAAACAGCTGTCACGGCTAAATATTCAATTAAAGTGACTATGAACAAAGTATATATTTTGTTTTATTTTATTAATTTAAAAAAAAAAGAGTTGTCAAAGACAAAAAATAAAAATAAATACTTTTTAATACAATTAATGTTTTGTATTTTTTATTTTAGGCATGTATTACATACCTTGATTATTAAAAAGTTAATAACATTATCATAAATTATTAGCTATTGCACCAAAAAACCTATTTAACTTTCTAATAAATTTTTCCGTTTTAAAATCATTTTTGAGTTTAAATTAAATTTTCTTTATATTTTCTTGGTATTGGTATAAGGTTCTATTTATTTTCCATTTGTTTATTAAAAAAAAAAGAAAATTCCCAATTTATACAAAATGCGTTTTCGAGAGAGAGCCACAGTTCACAAAAGACTACTGGCCTCCTTAATCTGTACAGTTTTTAAACATTTAAATACAAAAAATTATTTTCCATAAAAATGTTTTAATTTTAATGGCCATATCTTTCTAACCATTAAGTAATTAATACAATAAAAAAAGTTAGGAAAAGGTCAAGATATAATTTTGGCGTAACCGTTATTATTTGCTGTTAAACATACATTTTATACAGGGTGATTAACACTTTGACTGCTATGCCAAATTTTATTAAGGGATCTCCTAAGCCACTATTTTTTTGCACTTTAATACATAAAAAAATTGGTTCTTTTGTGATTCTATGAAGTGTATAAAAAGTATACACGTGGCGTAAAAGTGCATTAAATATTTGTACGCCACGTGTATACACAGCACCGCAAATTTGCAGGTTTATTTTTATTATTTTGCGTCGGCCAGTAAGTTATAACAATGCAATAGCCAGTTTTTGATTAAACATCATATAGCGCGGGTATAAACACGATAAGTTTGTGCTAAGATTTACAAAAATAAACAAATATGAACCTTTATGTTTTTTTTTAATTTGTTGTTTTTTTAATTTTCATAAGCCATATTTTAAATTAAAATACTTTAAAAACACATAACCATCCAATCCCAAGAAATTTTCAACATTAGCTTACGCCCCGCGAAGGTGAATTCTATTTTAAAATGCATTAAAAGCGCTGTGTGTACTGAAGAACACACGCAGCAAAATATACCGGTATGGAAACCAAATCGCCGACATTAGCAAATGTGTATATTTAATCCTTTTCGCCAGTCTACTATGTACTCCCCTACAATTCTCCGCTGCAACAAGCCTGCCGATTGGAGCAGAGTTACCAGACTTTTCGCTGCCGCCTTTCGTCAGACTACGACAGACGCGAGTGACTTACTCCCCACCACGAATATTTTCTATGCTTTTAATTTCCAATTGTTGGTGACTCGACTGTGTATTCCAGAATATACACGTAGGTTTTGACCCACCGCCATGTATGTATATATTCAAATATACACATGGCACTCAAAGTGTTAAAAAACCGAATCATAATTAATCGCTCTTTATGATGTGCTGTTAAGAGAAAGTAATCACATTTTTTATAAATGTAAATTTGCTAAGTTTAACTTTTAAATTAAATTTTAATTTTTCATGAAGACTACCATGATTATTCTAAAATTACCTATGTATATTTACTTTAGGAATTTTAGTAAAACTTGTTGGTCTAGATATATCGATTTTTTTAGGTAAATATTTGTTGTTTTAAAATTCCTAACATTAAATTATTAAACTTTACTAAGCTTTTTAAAAAATATATTTATGGTTTTGGTATGTTCGACGGTTTGCTTCAATGTTGGACTCATATCACGATTTTATTGGACTGTGGAAGTTATAGGTTTATTAATATTAAAAAAAAAAATGGTAAAATTAACTTTTGGTATAACCTGAAATGCCAGAACTGTTAAAATATTTTAGGTTTATATTCTTTACGGTTTGTTTTATTATTTTAAAATTAATTTTACTTTTAGCAATTTTTTATCATTTATCTTCGCATTTCGTATATTCATCAAATATTTATTAAAATTATACTTTTATTTACAAGAAGAAAAAATTTTAAAATTACAATATAATATAAAAAATGCAATTTATTTTTTATTAATAAAACAAATTTATTTAAAGGTAATAATGTAAATAAACAACTTTATTAAAAAACACTTTTAACAAAGCTTTTTATAAATACATATATATTGAGTCAAATATTCGGTATTTTCATTTAATTAAAATTATATGTGACTTACTTTTCAATATTAACGAAGATATTTTTATCAAGTTTTTTGTTATTTTTAACAGCAATGGGTAAAAAAATGCTATTAAAATCAATTTTAGTTCTAAAGGTTTGTTAATTACATTATGTAACAAGGGGCTTTTCAAATTAATTTAACATTTTGTTTTATTTTTGTTCTAACCACACTTCTGGCATTATAGAGAAACTAATTAATAAACACTTATTATTTAATTAAAACAGGTATAAACATAAAGCTTTCTTATACAGTGTCTCCCAGAATAAGTGTGAAAAAAGGACAAAAAAACATAAATTTTTGAAATTTTAAAAACAGTTTTAAGAAAATTGGTCGCATGACCCAAAACTGATAGATACAAAATTTTACTTCGATTGGTAATATACAGTGTGAGTTATAACTTAAAATATGAAAAATTACCATAAGTAAAGTGCCTTTATTTTTAAAATAGGACAAAATTTTTTAAATAAATGTTGTATGAAATTAAATTTAATTACCAAAATTTAACGTTAAAGAATTAAAGTAAAAAAGTATTTTTGTCAATTTCCTTATAATTCATTAACAGTTTTTAAAATACTTAAAAAGAAATTAAAAATATATATATATTTAAAATTATTAACTGTTGCTTCCTCCCGCCCATTATTTAATTTGTAATGCGTAAAGTATAAAAAATATCAATTAAATTTTTTAACTTTTATGCTTTAACTTAAAATTTTGACATAAAATTCAATTTTTTACAATATTTACCTATACAATTTTGTTCTATTTTTAAAATTAAAAGTAGTTAGATCCTGGGCATTTTTAGGTTTTTAGTTATATCTCGCTCAGTATAATATCAATTGGATTAAAATTTTGTATTTATTAGTTTTGGACTCTGTGAGTAGTTTTTCCAAAAATTCGTTTAAAAATTTTAAACACTTTTGGTTTATTTGTCCTCTTGTAACACCCATCCTGAGACACACTGTATTTGTTTAGAAGTTATAAATATTAAAAATATATTATCACTTATTTTTTATTTAAATATATTATAAAAACCAAAAATGCAATAATAAATAGTTTTGTTTTTTGTTTATAATGGGTGGTCCCTAAGTAATGGGTAGCGGAAGAATTGTGAAGTAAAAATATAGTGATTTAAATAAATTTAGGTACTTACAAAAATTTATATTAACTGAGATACAGACAGATACATCACTTTAAAAAATATTTTAAAATTATTTAATAACATTTGATACGTTTTAAATATTGTAATTAAACTTGTTTTCTAGGGATTTTCTGACACAAATTATTCATATCTAATGTTTATTTTTAGGTGTTAACTAGAGGACTTTACCTATAATATTTTAAATTTCTCTAAAACGTAGCATACTTTTTTGAATGTATCATCCGAGTAAAATATTGAAGTCTTCTATGCTTTCTACACAAAAAGCTATTCTTTGTAAGAATCGCTCTACCCCAATAACCCAGAATGTTTAGAAAACTTACGTTTTAGGTACACTTTAGGTCCGAACGTTCAAGACTAAAAAACCATTTACAAAACGTTTTATATAAACGTACTAAAAACGCTTCTTTAGAATCTACATAAAACGTTTAT
Organism: Listronotus bonariensis; assembly: GCA_014170235.1. NCBI lineage: Eukaryota > Metazoa > Arthropoda > Insecta > Coleoptera > Curculionidae > Listronotus > Listronotus bonariensis. Next base: position 28,254 of record JACEGR010008558.1, on the reverse strand, counting down.
ATTGACCGTATTCTAAACTTAAATTAATAATGAAATAAAATAAATAATAAAAAGTCTCAAATAATTATTTTTACTCATTAAAAATCCCTTGATTGTACTTTTAAGGATAAGTGTAACCTTTTTATGTGATTAGGGAAGCGTAGTGAAATTAAGTAAATGACGTAAATGATATTTTATCATTTTTAATGTTTTGGTGTGGCAATTTTACAACTTGTAAAAATACATTTTAATGTATTTTATACGATTAGTATTTCTTAATGTGCTGCTTTTCTGCTGTTTTTCCCCCTGTTTCAGTTATATTATCAAACCCTACTAACTAATTGAACTGTGCTAATGCTTGTATTGTGCCTGTTATTTCTGTACAAGTGTAAAAATAAATATACTCTAATTTTTTAACCATAACTGTATAATATACATATATAAGTTAAATGTGTGTGTTTTTTTTTAATATAATTTAATAACTAAGGTTATTTCTGCTTAATCTGAAATAAAAGTAGTTTGTTATTTACATTTTAAAAACATTTACCCATAACATAATTGTTTACAAACCGAACGCATCGCCGATTTTAATGATATTTGGTATACGGGAGTTTTTTGTGGCGCTGATTACTAATCTGAATTTTTTTTCGGACCCGTTTTGTTCTCGAGATATTCATCATTAGATTTGATAACCACAACAAACTAACAACAACTAACTTCACTATTTTTGCCCTTCTTTTTGCAAACAAACTCTAACGTTCGCAACGATCTGGCTTGTGCTCGAGTTTCTAATCTTGAATCGGGCAGGCCCGATGTCCTTTGGCTCAAACTTTCCCTTAGGTCTTCTACTAAATTTATCTGTTGTTTGTACCGATCTCCATCTGACAATTATTCCTATGTCGAATTATTTGACTTTCATTCAACAAAGATCGACAGTATCATTTCCCAGTTTCCAATGGCCGAAGTAATCGTGCTTGGCGATTTCAATGTCCATAATAAGGATTGGCTAGGCTCTCCAAAAACTGACCCTCAAGGCAGAGCAGCCGAAATCTTCGCACTCAGTAATTCTCTCACCAACCTTATTATGAATCCTACCTACTTTCCTAGAGTGCCAAATTATAGGTCAAACCCCTTAAATCTTTTTCTTACTTCTAACCCTGAACTTTATGAAGCATCTGTAACTGCCCCTCTAGGTCGCTCAGATCATGGCTTGGTTACTGTATCTTACTCTGTACATCCTGAGGTAAATGAATCCGTGCCACCACGGATATGGCACTACAACTCAGCCGACAGGGATGGCCTTAGGGACTTTTTCGTCACGTACCCTTGGGACACTATCTGCTTTTCTTCCCAGGATCCTTCCGAAATCTGTAACCAACTGACCGAGTCAATTCTATTGAGCGTTGAAACCTATGTACCTCACACCAAGAAAACCATCAAACCCTCTAATCACAAACCTTGTTTCACTAAAACATGTGACAAAGCTAGAATTTTTAAAGTTCAGGCTCACAAGAAGTTTCTACAGGATCCTAGTCCAGAAAACCGACTGGCCAGCATTGAAGCAAGAAACCACTACCACCAAACAATCTCAGACGCCAAGCACTCCTTTGATAACCGTATAAAAACAAAGTACTTTCTTGCTCAAATGGCAGCAAATCCTTCTGGTCCTTTGCCAAAAACATCAGTAGAAATTTCTGTACCAGTTCTTTTCCACCATTAACTTTGGAAGATGAATTCATTTCTACATCTAAAGGAAAGGCCGAACTATTTGCTAAACAATTTGCTGCCAATTCAACCCTTCATCCACCTGTCAATCATCCAATTCCAACTGTTCCCCCAGTTCCTCACAAAATCCCCAATATTATTTTTAAGGTAAAACACATTAAGCGTATCCTTTCTTCTCTTAACACCAAGAAATCGTCTGGGCTAGATGGAATACCAGCAATCGTTTTAAAAAAATGTGCTCCTGAACTTACACCTATTTTAACCAGGCTCTTTCGAATTTCTTATGAAACGGGTATTTTTCCAGACAGCTGGAGAGCTGCACGTGTCCAGCCTATTCCCAAGAAAGGATCTAAATCTCTTCCATCCAACTATAGACACTCCTCTCAATGCTTTGTAAAGTAATGGAGAAATCCATTAACTCGCAAATACTTAGGTACTTAGAAAAACATAAAATTTTACATGACAGGCAATACGGATTTCGTCACAAGAGATCTACAGCAGATCTTCTTTCCTTCGTTTCACACAACTGGAACAAGTCTCTTGAGTTTCTAGGTGAGTCCCAGATCGTTGCTCCTGATATATCTAAAGCTTTCGATCAAGTCTGGCATGACGCATTTTTTAATAAACTTCCCTCCTACGGTCTTCCAACTAAACTCTGCTCTTGGTTCAGTACTAGCACCAACTTTGTTTCTTCTTCACATCAACGACCTTCTTTCTTCCACAACCAATCCCATTCATAGTTATGCTGACTTCACTCCACTTTTCAGGTTCCCAAACCAATCTCTCAACCCGACTTGGAAAGCAAACGCAGGGCGATGCAGATATCTCTTTCACAGGATCTCAATTTGATATTGGATTGGGGCGCCAAAAATCTCGTTCAATTTAATGCATCCAAAACACAATCCTGTTCCTTGTCGCGAAAAAATCATCAAACACTCATCTTTTGCTTATGAGTGGCCAGGTTTTGCAGAGCGGGGACACATTTAACCTTGTGGGCGTCACATTTGAGAATAACCTTAACTGGCATAAACACATTGTATCTATAGCCACCGCGGCTTCAAAAAAGCTTGGATTTCTTTCCGAGCCAAAAAGTATTTTTCTCCTTCCAATTTATACACTTTGTATGTGTCCCAAATTCGACCCTCTCTGAAATATTGTTCTCATGTCTGGGGAATGGCATCCCCTACAACCCTCAGCATTCTTGATGCCATTCAAAGAAGGGCTGTTCGTCTTATTAATGATCCTTTACTTACTCAAAGACTTTCTTCTCTTGCCCATCGTCGAGCTGTGGGAGATCTATCGCTCTTCTATAGATACTTTTACGGCTTCTGCTCCGACGAATTGTCCAGTATAGTCCCTCCTCTTGCAGTTCCCAACAGAGAAACTCGTGGTGCCGCGTGTATGCATCCCTATACAGTTCAATTGGACAGGCCCCGAACTTCCCATTTCGTTCGTTCTTTTATCCCTAGAGTTTCTAGACTGTGGAACCTGCTGCCAGCGGGGGTCTTTCCTTCCCCCCAAATCTTCAAGTTTTTAAGTCCCGTGTTAACAAACTTCCTCTTATCCCTGCTTAAGACACCCACGGTACGTTAGTATTTAGGCTTTCAGCCTTCGTGGATTGTCCAAAGATTTAAAAAACAATTCTTGATTTAAAGCTAAATTGGTACTTAATATTTGATTTCCACCTCCTAAATCTTCATTTTTTAATTTATTTTACCTATTTTTCTATAAAATTGTTAAGTCTCACTTTTAATTGCAGGTGAACGTGAAGCTTTACAATTTTATGGAAAAACGAGTAAAATAAATAGAAAAATGGGGTTTTAAGAGGTATAAAATAAATAAATAAATAAAATAAAATAAAATAAAATACTTTTATTTCCTTAAGACATTTACAAAATGTATGGAAAACGTCATGTATGTTGGTAAAACATGGTAAAAATGCAATAACAAGTAATTATATAAATATTATTCAGTCAAATTAATGACCTTCATTAAAAAACTTCTCTTAGTCTAAAAACACTTATTTAATAAATAAAGACGTAGTGACTTTTTAAAGCTTTTAAGATTTGTATCTTGTTTTAACAAATTGGGAAGATTATTAAAAATCTTTAAACCTAAGGTATATGGAGAGTTTTTGCAACAATCTAGTCGATTAAACGGCAATCTAAAAATTACTTTTATTTCTAGTATTAAATGTATGTATGTCACCATTTACAATAAACGAAGATTTATTTTTAAAAATATTTAAGCAAAGTTCATAGATAAGAACAGAAGCCAACGTAAGAATATTGAAATCTACAAATAGCCTTCTGCATGAATGAAAGCGATTTACTTCGGCAAAGCAACGATCCTCTTCTGCTGAGTGAGTACCTGAAAGGCAGCCGGACATGCTCCCCAGAAACAAATCCCCTAGTTTAAGCGAGAGGCCACTTGGGCATAATATACCGATAAAAGTTGATTCTTCGTTAGAACTCCTTTTAAATTACGAATGAGGAAATATTGCGTGTTTAATTTAGAACAAAGAGCTTCACACTGTTGCCTCCAATTTAAAGTATCTTCAATTGTAACCCTTAAAAATTTAATATTGTGTACTCTATTTATATCCCGATTATCAATCTTAACATTTATTTTTAAGTCATTCATATTTTGTCTTGTATGAAAGCGCATATAGTTCGTTTTTGAAATATTCAGAAATAAAGAATTTTCACTAAACCAATGAAAGAAGGCCACTTAAATTCCTACCGCAGTTCGACTGCAATATCTTATTAGTCTTCCCGCTAAAAACAATGGACACATCATCGGCATAAAGTGCTGAGACGCATTCCTTATCCAAGACCGAGGTTATGTCGTTTGTATATAAAATCTAAAGGATTGGCCCCAATATGGACCCTGGTGGTACTCCTATATTTATATTTATTGTGCCTGAATTTGAGACCATTCTATTAGAGTCTGTTAGTATGTATCCTTTAAAGTTTGTAGTCACATTTAATAAACAAAAACTGTATTTGCAATAAACTATTATTTGACAAGCTGCAGCTGTTACTAAAAAAATTAAAACAGTTTTAGCTGAATTTTAAAACCGGACAAATCTATACATTTTTTTTATTTGGCTTTACATTTTTCAATTTTAAAGAACGACAATTATTATATTGTTAGGTATCGCCATTATGATATCAATAAATAAAAAAAAGTTTTTAATGGTTTTCTGGAAATAACAATTTTTGCAATTTTCTCAGTTTCAAAAAGTTGGAATCTGAATATTAAAGAAATATATTTTCTTTACTAAAAATTCTTAACTCGTTTAACCAATTTTTTGTAGGCTTTTGTTGTCTCTGCCTTTTTATTCGATGTATGGTTTTGCGTAAAAAAATAAAAATCATGTCTCGGCATGGTCAAATTGCTATTTATTTAGTATATTATGGTAGTCATGTTAATAGTACTTAGTTTGGTTTACCAATCATATGAATTAAAAGTTAAAACATTAATATATTGACCAATTTTTCGCGCGTAGGGATTTAATTTTGATTTAAATAATACAAAAGAAGGTAATATTATTTACTGTAAAGTTAGGTTTTAGCGTTATTAAATAACCATGCCAAGAAATGTTTTTTTACCTAAGAATTGTACATCAAGTAAAAAAATAATTTGAAAACATTTTTAAAAAGTTAACAGAAATTTAATAAAATATTTTTATTTTTGGAATACGCAGTGGCATACAATTTTTTAAAATATTTACCGTATATACATTACGGACGACACTTGTAATTTTTTTATAAATTAAAAAACATTTTTGATGCTTAATAGACTAGAATAAATTTCTGAAAAATATCCGAACTGGTATAAGAGTTATGATAAAGAAAAAGATTATTTCTCCTAAATTTTAACACCATGTAGTTTCGAAAATAGGAGTTCTAGGACATGTTGATAAAAGTTTTTTTAATAAAAAATAACCTTTTAAAGTTTATTGGGAGAGTTTTTGCACACCCTGTATAAATAACATACATTGTTTAAACAATACGTATAATTATTTTTCCCCTTTAAGGTAGTAATACCGGTGTAAAAATTAATGTTCAGAAAATTATGAAACTTTACATAATAGTACTTTGTAATAAGAATATCAACTGAAAAAAGTTATAATTATTATAAAATTTTAATTGATCCTTATGGAAAATCGCATATTTTATTTAACTACACAAAAACTAATGTTCAGATTTCAATTAAAGTTGTATTAAGGGAAGAAAAAACAATTCTGAAGATTTTAGCTATTTAAAATTCGACTTTCAGAGCTTGAAATAGGAGTAATAAATAAATAATTAAGATAAATATGCTATGTGACTGACATGTGGCAACGCCGCCAAAAGGTTAAGGAGCGCTGAAAAGAGTTTATCGAATACGGTATATGTGACATAAAAAAATTGATGCCAGTCCAATAAGTTTTTTGGTTACAAGATCCAATGAGTGATAGTAGATATCCGAAATAATTAGAAAACATGTTTTTTCCGAGTGTTTTTTAATGAACAATTCGTCGACAAAAATTCGATGTATCAATATTTACGCTAGTTGACAGGTTAGTTGACAGAAACTAACCATGTTTATCCCTAAATTTATGTGCTTCTTGACCATGTTTTACAAATTTGTTATAATTTTTTTCAGTGACTGTTTTGCCTTTTCAATGAAATATATTTTTGGTAATACGATAAGGGTGGTTTAGAGATTTTATTAGTAAATAAACCTTGTTTAAAGATGTTTGTGCAGTAGATTTTTGCGTTTGACCGCGGTAGTCAAATTACCTTAAGCACTCATTTGACTCTTGTGGTATCAATAGAACTACCTTAAGAGGTTTGTGATTTTCAATAGTATAAAAAAATAACGTTAAATTAAAATTATAAAGAATTGAACTATAACGCCAAAATTCGGGAATCAAGATTACTGAAATTTTTCATCTTCTGGGTTTTCTTTCTTATTTCACCTAGATTTAATGTTCCTTGTCATACGCATAGCTACGAAATGGAGAAGCCCTGTTGTCAAGGTTGGGCGATACCCGACGGAAAGATTTAGAGAGTATTTGCAAGTGCAATCAGAGTCACAATTCAGGGACCTGGGGAGGGAGGGGAGCTCTTAGCCTCCGTAAGACCGCCGATTAGTCCCTAAAATAAATGATAATTTATAATATATTTGTCTTTCCGAAATAAACAGGGTGTTTTCTAAAAAGTGCGGAAAAATGCTACCACAAATTTCTGGTTAGCATTTTTCCGCACTTTAGAACTCACCCAACTTACCTTTGTCTAAAAAGTGGATGATTTTAAAAATACAGGATTTTAAAACTTTAATATGGTTTTAGTTTTTCATAAATATAATTTGGGTAATAATGGGTTTATTGCCACAATATTCGGCCAGAGAAATTTTGAAGAGTGTAAAATTAAAATCTTCCTTTACTTTTATTGTAAAGTTCAGAAGGCGCCACCTGCGGTATCTTGCAGGCATTTTAAACAAAAAGAACTGTTTTGTAAAACTCTGTTTTTAGTTTAAGATTTTAAAAAAAATTATTTTAACATATTTTACCTAAAAACGGTATACATGGTAAAAGTTGACTTAAAGAAGCTGTTTTTGGAATATTAGGATTTAACAATTCACTTTCTGTATGGAAGTCTAGGCTATACAGGGTGTTTAAGAAGACGATACTTATGTTTAAAACTGTAAATTATTAGGTGATATTAAGAGTTCTAATAAACATATGTCATAAATGTCTTATCTTTTGAGATACAGAGTGGTAAAAAATTATTATTTTTTTACTTTATTACCCTGTATCTTAAAACTTAACCCATTAAAAACATATTTAAACTTATATTCTTAAAATCACCTAAAAATTCACACGTTTAAAGATTAGTATCTTATTCTGAAACACCCTGTATAGTTTAGACCTGGCCATACAGTAGATAAGTATTTTTTAAATCTAGATATCTTTAAACGGCTGCTCAAACCAATTTGTTAAACGTAAATCTTTTTTAGGTAAAGAATAAAGAATTATAATTTTATGTAAAGGTTAATACAGAATGGCTTAATAAATTTGTGTAAAATACCGCAGATGGCGCCCTTTAGATTTTACAATAAAATTAAAAGCCTTTTATTTTTTTACTAATACAGCTAATATTAACAAAATTATTAAGAAACAGAAACTTAAACCAGCTTGATTAAGATTTAGGCTAAGGTATGTAAGCAGAGCCGTACACAGGGGCTTTCCTCCCAGGAGCCCAGAAAAGACCTCTTAAAGATGGGTTGTTTGCTGGAAGTGGCGCCTAAACCGCTTTGTTCACTCACCTGGAGTCCCTTTTTTTTGGTGGTCGCCTTTTTGCCAAATCATTTTCTGTGTATAACCCTGTTTGTAAGTGTAAATAGATAGTCATATTTTAGAGTCAAGAATTGTTGGTAGAAACGATAGCTTAAGCCTCCCCAAAAACCACCTGCTATAGGTGAGCCACTGAGTACAAAATTTTAATTAAACAGAAACGTCGTAGGTTTCGTAAAAAAAACTTTTTTAAACTGTGGCTACTTTTTTGCAATAAATCTCACAAAAATTTGCACACCTCCGTCACTTTTTAAGTTATATTTATGATTTGCCTTATAAATGATAGAAACCCAAAGTTATAGGGGTATTAATGAAAGTAAAGCATAACCAAGACTTTATGTCTTTATGTAGGCGCGCTTGTGGCGGCTTCGGTTGTATCGGCAAACGTCGATCACTGGAGTTAAGCAGTGAAATGCGCGCCCATAATTTAGATGGGTGTCCGACGGCAGCGGTGTTTCGGGCGGCGGCACACGGTGTTGTCTGCTCGGGGATGCGGACCGAGCAACAACCATCTAAGTTATGGAATGAATGGTGTGTGAATGAGAAGGAGTAGGGGTCAAGGTACAATAAGCCTTCAGGCTGCGGTGCACCACCTAGGGGGCGGTCGTCGGACCTGGGTGGGATGACCCCGAAAAGGAGAAAAAAAAAAGACTTTATGTGTACGATTTCTTTTTAAGAGCCAAACTACACCAACATATCGACCAGAGAAAAATCCAAATATTTGATTTTTGCATTTTTGTGATGAAACAAACGGATTTCGAGAACATTGTTTGCTTATTAGGCTGTGAAACTCCAAACATGACTTATATTAATTCCACTCTTGGTAATGTAGGTATCCTATTCTGTTTAATAAGTAATATTTATTTTGTAATTTATGTATTTTTTTTAATAAGCTGACGGAAGAAAATTGAACATTTTTTAAATATTTTAGATAGGACATTTTATTTTTTATTTAAATTTTTGAGTAAAATCTTAAATCTTGCTTTCTAATACCATAGCGCCATATAATATTAATTTTTAATAGCGCGACCATAGACCATTTATTCAACAATTCCGTGATTTGGATTATTTGATTAGTTTTTTTCTTGGGCCCCGTCGCGTTTCTTTGCTTTTTGGTTCATAAACCGATTGGGCAAGGACAACTTAGGTTGGGAGCTCGCTATACCGCGCCCACCCCTGGCGCCGCCACTACCTGTTGTTTCGTCGTTTTTGGTTTGTAACAATTGCAATTTGTAAGTGCGGAAATAATAAAAAATCCTTTTTCTCGGAATTTCTTTTAAATTTAAAATAGCAACAACCATATTTTTAAAAGAACTTTTTTCGCCTAAAACTTACTTCTCGACTATACTACTGCGGCAATTTGCAAAAAAAAGTTTAATACTTACACGCAACCTCAACATTTTTTTTTACTTTTCCTACAATAAAAACAAATAACTCGGTTTAAAAAACTGTAAATATACCCCAAATGTAATACCTTCAAACCCAAAAATTCCATTTTACTAGATTGTCATAACACAGAGAAAATATCGCTTTCGGACAATCAATTTTGAATTTCCGTTCTGCAATTTCAGGTATACGGCTGCTCTATATTGACTCTGCTCCATGCAATCAAATGTATACTAGGGTTTCCTTTTTATAGGGGGCTGTTTGAAACTAAAATTTTAAGTACCTAGCTATTTTTATATTTATTTTAATAAAATATTTATATTTTATATTTAATGGATGCAGTTTAATTTGTTGAAATATATATTAAAAATTAATTTAAAATTTTAAATCACTGGCTGACAGAAGATGTTGTTACCTTTAAGTTTTCTTTCTTGGTTTTAATCATAATTTTTATTCCTTTGTATAACACTTCTAAAACAAGTCCCTGGAGTTTCTAGGTGAGTCCCAGATCGTTGCTCTTGATATATCCAAAGCTGTTGACCAGGACAGGCATGCCGGGCTTCTTAATAAATTTCCTTCCTATGGTTTTTCAACTGAACTTTGTAGTTGACTTTCAAGCTATCTTTTTGATTGACGTTTATCAGATAGACAACTCCTCAAGCTTTCACCAAGTAAATGCTGGAGTACCTTAGGGCTCCGTACTGGCGCACCAACATTTATTTTGTTTTTTCTTTAGATCAAGGCCCTTCTCTCGTCCACAACTAATTCCATTCATAGTTTTTCCAAGGACCTGATGGAAAGCAAACGCAAAGCGATGCAGATATCCCTTTCACATGACCTTAATTTAATATTGGATTGGGGCGTCAAAGATCGTGTCCATTTAAATGCATCTAAAACACAATCTTTTTTTTCTTGTCGCAAAAAAGTCATCAAATATTCATCCTTTACCTATGAGAGGTCAAGTTTTGCACTGCAAAGACACCTTTAATTTTATGGGCGTCACATTTAGCAATAACCTAAATTGGCATAAACACATTGTATTTATAGCCACGGCAGCTTCAAAAAGCTTGGATTTCTCTTTGAGCTAAAAAGTATTTTTCCATTTTCCACTCTTAATTTATACACTCTGTATGTGTCCCAAATTCGACCTAACTTGGAATATTGTTCTTATATCTGCGGCATGGCGTCCCAAACCGTTAGAATTTTTGATTTAAGTCAAAGAAGAGCTGTTCACCTATTTAATGATCATTACAGAATGACTTTCCTCTCTTGTCCATCGTTTGGCTATGCTTTTTTATAGGTTATTCTATGACTTCTGCTTTAGAGAATTGTCCAGTATAATTCCTTTACTTACAGTTTCAAAGAGAAAACTCTGGGTGCAGCACGTATGCATCCTTATACGGTCCAACTGGATAGCCATGAACTTCCCACTTTGTTCGTTTTTTTATTTATAGAGTTTATAGAATGTGAAACCTGCTTCCGGCAAAGGCCTTTCCTTTTTCTCCAAATCTTCAAGTATTTAAATCCCGTATCAACAAAGTTCCCTTACCTTACTTAGTATTTAAGATTTAAGCCTTCCTGAATTGTACAAAGATACTAAAAGAGATCTTTGGCAGATCTTCTTTTCCCCGTAGCGCATAACTGAAACAAGTCTACTAAGTTCCTAGGTGATATCCAGATCATTACTCTTGACATATCCAAAGCTTTTGACCAGGTCTGGCATGATGCGCTCGTCAATAAATACCGCCAAGTGGATTTGTTAAAATATGCATAAGAAGTAGTGATTGGAAAGGCGACGTTTTTTTGCTCTTTACTTTTTATTTGGAATAGCGCTGTGATAAAAAAGAGGCGCGATTTGAAATACTTTTTTTCCGAGAGGGCCGACACCGGGCAATTTTGGCCTGGCCTTAACAAAAATTTAGATCCGAGGCTGTTTAAATATTCACCCAGTTAATTCTAGGATGTCTTCGAATTCTGGTACTGGCACCAATTTTGATTCTTTTTCATATGGACTACATTCGCTATTCCACAAGCAATCTTAGAATTTATAATGCAGTGGAAATATAAAGTCTTCTCTATAAATAACAGGCTTTATTAATATACCTACAAACGGAGTAACATACAAAAATAAGAATAATAAAAGTGAGATCTTGCTGACTTCTTTTCTATATCCTTGACAATTTTTTTATACCAGTAATACCTTCTAAGGTAACATAAGGTAAATAACATATAAATTTTTATTTTGGTAACTTTTCTAAAACCCCAAATATTAAAATCGCAACATAATTATTTAATTTGTAATAAACTTCTAAAATGTTGAAACCCTTCCTTAGTAACAGCTTTTGTGAAAATATTGTATGCAGAATAATTTTTAAATTCGTTTAAACGCTTTGGCTTTTGATTTTTCTTCCAGATCTAGATACTTGCACATTTTCTAAATTTTCTTTACCTTCTATTTTGTGTGCATTTTTTCCATTTACTATTATTGCTGCTTTTTCTAAATAACTCGAATTTATTTCTTCTACTCCTAAATTTTGTTTACCTTCTGTTTCCTGGACATTTTTACCATTTGCCCTTGCTGTTTCTTTTCTGAATGACCTATTAAATTTATACTTTTGGTCCCAAATTTTCTTTATCTTTGGAACTGACCCTAACTAATTTACTTATACTTGTATCTTTTGGATAAAACCCATTAACCAACATTTTTGAATAACCATCTTTCTTAATATTTACATCTTCATCTTTTATTATGTTTTCCAAAAAAAAACAACATCCCTACTATAAATATTTTTCTTGCTTACTGGATCTATTATGCGATATCCTTTCACTTTGTCACTATAGCCAACAAATAATAATTTTTGTGATTTTAGGTCTCATTTTCTTTTCAAACATTTGAGAATGTGTGCCATGACTTCACATCCCAAAACATGTAAATTACTTAAATCTGACTTTTTCTTATACTAAGCTTCAAAAGGTGTTTTCTGGTTTAGTGCTTTTGTAGAAGATCTGTTTAAAATATATACAGCTGTGTTTACTGCTTCGGCGAAATATTCTTTACTAGGACCACCATCAAACAGCATCGATCTAGCCTTTTCTACTATAATGCGATTTGCCCTTTTACGTACTCCATTTTGTTGACGAGTATGTCTTATAGTAGTCTGATGGCTTATACCAGCGTTATTTGGTAAATTCTTAAAGTTCTGTACATATTTACCACCATTGTCGGACCTTACAATTTTTATTTTTCTTTCTGTTTGAGTCTTCACCATTGCTTTAAATTCCTTAAATATATTCTTCTTTCTCCAATAGAAGATACTTCTATGTCCAGTATGAACCAAATCAAGAACATTACTTGTACGACTCTTACTTGACCCAAAAGTAGTTCTAGAACATTTGCCTTCAGCACAAATAGCACAAGGATCCTTATTTAAAATTGTTTTGTCAATACCCTATGAAATATCTGCTAGAATTTCCATTCTATTTAAATGTCCCAGTCTACGGTGCCATAAAAATGTATTTTTCCTTACACTGTAAATTACTTCTTGCCTCATTTTTTCTGTCTTTATTTGATAAATTCCATTTCTTTTAACTGCTTCTGCTACTACTTCATTAGACATATTTAAAATTGTAGCTTCATTTTTATCAAATATTACACAATGACCTTTTTCGACTATTTTTCCTACTGAAAGCAAATTTACATCTACACCTGGCGAAAACATAACATTATTTGCTTCACATTTGCTTGTTTTTTCATTAACAATAAATTGTAGGACAGCATTACCAACTGCTTTAATTAAAATATTACTGTTATTTGCAGCTTTAATTTTTATATCTTAATGTTCTGTCTTATTAAATAAAATATTTTTATCTTATGTTATGTGAGCTGATGCACAATAATCTTAATACCATGCATTTTCATAATCCAAACTTGTAGAAAGGCATCCAAAAAATGGTTTATCTTATATGTAATATGTAATTTTACTTTATTTACATTTCCAGTAATTTTTATTTCAGAACTTTCTATTCCCACTATCATAGGTTTAAATTTTTTCTGGAAGTCCTGCCAGAAGTAAAGTTCCTATCCACTCGTCAGCAACTTTAAAATCCATTTCATTTCCGTTTGTGAGCTGTTGAAATAATAATATCACATTATTCTTCAATTGGCTTGCACTGTACTAACTGAGTGCATAAGGTATGTAATAAGCCTATCCCTATAACCTTTTAGAATTTTTAATGCAGTGGAAATATAAATTCTTCTTTATAATTAACAGACTTTATTAATACCGTACAAACGCAGTAACATTCAAAAATTATAATAATAAGTGACAAATTGCTAACTTCTTTTCTATATTCTTGACACTTATACTAGTAATACCTTCTGAGGTAACATAAGGTAAATAACATATATATTTAACAACCAATTCCATTTATAGTTTTGCCTAAAAATAGCCTGATTTGGAAAGTAAACCCAGGGCGATGCAGATATCTCACTCACAGGACCTTAATTAAATGTTGGATGGGGCGCCAAACTTCTTGTCAAAACTAATGGATTCAAAATACAAATAATTTATTTCTAGTAGCAAAAAGGTTATCAACACTCATCCTCTATTTATAATCATTAAAACATTGTATCCATAGCTACGGCAGCGTAAAAAAGCTTGAACTTTTGTTTGAAACCAAAAAATATTTTTTCTTCTAAAATATACACTTTGTATGTATCCCAAATTTGACAATTTCTAAAATATTTTTTTATATCAGGGGAATGGCTTCCACCTTAACCCTCAGCATTTTTAACTTCATTAATAAAAATTTGCTAATAGAAAGGCTTTCTTTTCTTGCTCATCGTTGGTCTGTAGGGGATATGTCACTTTTTGCAGGTTCTTCCAAGGCTTTTGTTCTAAATAATTGTCGAGTATAAGCTCTTGAACCCACCAACAGAGAAGCTCATAGTAAAACATGTATGCCTTCCTATCATGCATGCGATGTGTAGGCCCCGACCTTCTCACTTGGTCCGTTTATTTATCCCTAGAGTTTCCAGAATGTGAAACCTACTGCTCAAGAAGGTCTTTCCTATTCCCCCAACAGTGGCTACGCCAGCTATTCGTTTTAGGGGTGGTCAAGGGGAGGCCAAAAAGTTTTAGGGACCATGAAATTTTAAACAAAAAAAAGGGCCTCAAGTCAATAACCTTTTTATTGAATTTTCTATAAATAACAACTGTAATGTTGTTTTGCATCCCACAATAATTTTGAAGACCCAAAAAAAGGTCTTGCATCTAATCACTTAGAACACAGCCCAAAACTATTTACATTACTCTATTACTCTGCTTGTTACGTTTTTGGGCCACCCTGGCCCTGCCTGTCGTAGCCACTGCTTAATTAGGTCCCGTGGTAACAAACTCCCTCTTACCTCGCTCAACACATCTACAGTACGAAAGGATTTAGGCTTTATGCCTTCGTATATTGTCCAAAAATAAAAGAAAAAACATGTTACTGGGAAAACTAAATAAAGACGATCAGTATTTTTTAAAGGTAAAACTATTTTATTTTTAATTAAAAAAATAACCCCCTTGTTTTTAATAACTATTTTTTTGCCAAACTATACCGCGTGCCTACTTAAGTTCGCACCATATGGAAAACTTTTTATTATTAATTTTACAAAAAAAGTTATTCTTTATAAAAAGTTGTACATGCTTTAAATCCTAAAATGCAATCATTAAATAATTTTTTTTTGCAGTGGTATACGAAATATGTTAAAATATTTAAATTTTGCAAAAGAGTAACGTACCCTTATTTTTCATAATATGGATAATTTTCATAAGAAAAAAATCTTAAGGATTAAAAATATCTTTTAAATATGCAAGATGATTTATTTAAAAGAAAAAAACTTTTTTTTCACGACCGTTAAAAAAATGCTGTTTTTTCTATACTTTGAAGCTTTTTTCACACTTTAAATTAGTGTTTTGTTTTAATGCTTACTACCATAAACTTACATAAATATCAATTTATGCAATGTAACAGTAAACGCTACATCAACTAAACCAAACGGTGAAGTTATCTTTGATTTCGTCATTAATTCTTTTAGTTCATGTGTCACTAGTTTTAAAATTGACGGTTTGCAAATAAATTTAATAGCTATTATTAAAAATAAATAGTAATAATGAATTTAGATGACTAAGAAATTAAAAGAATTTTATATTGTTTTAGTTTTATTTTCACAAAAAGTAAGTACATACAATTTTTTAAAATTAAATAATAAATGCATAGTTTTAAGTCTCTTAAAAAATAAGGAGGCTATGATTTTTTGTTGCAATGTAATGGCTGTGCTGCTTAAATTAAAATTAATAAGTTTAGATAAATAAAACATGTATAAAATGGAATTTTGGGAAATTCTAATACGGTCGTGGAAAAATATTGTAAGTAACAGATGCACAAAGTGTCTTTTTTTACTCATGGGATTGCTGACCTAACGGCTCGTGCTATCACACTTCCCATTCGTTTAAAAAGTATTACTTTATGCACCTGTTACATAAATTACTATTTTTTCCTTTTTTTTTGCGAAAACGACCGGTTCTGTGACTTTTCGCTATTTTTAGAGTTCTGAAGCTTTCTTTACATAATTCATTTCAAAATAAGTATGCACTAATGTACAAACTTAAATTTTTACCCTTGACGCATAAAAAATAAAAAAAAATTACTTGAAAATGAACAAGTTTGCATATTCGAATGTCATTTTAAATTTTATAAAAAATAAAAGTACTTTCCTCTTGAGCAAAATTCATATTTTTTACATACCTCGTATACCACTGCCAAAAATTTTTATATCTGATGATTGCATTTAGGGTTTTAGATCATGCAGACCTTTTTCTAAGGAATACCTTTTTTCGTAAAATTAATATTAAAAAGTTTTCCATATGGTGCGAACTTAAGTAGACACGCTGTATAAAACTTTGCAGTGTCCTACGCGTTTATTTAAAATGGTCTAAATTTATGTATTTTTATTTTTGAATAAACCTTGTATAAAACGTCTGTAGCAAGCAAATATACCTATACCTCTGGAGAAGGGTAGTGAAGTTTCTCCTATATAAAGGAAGCTATTTAAAACACATGTTATTTCAATCGAACAAGCAATATAAAAGAGACTTTTTGGCTGAAGGAAACGATTCAATAACATTTTTGACCTGTGATCAGTAGCGCACCGCTACATTTATATATTCTTTTTACATCAGAGTAAAGATAATAATACCAAATAGCCTATCTTATTCTAGTTTAAAATGTGATGTGCCTAATCGCACTGTTAATAATAGTAACTAATTCATGTAAAAAGTACATAAATTAATACTTTTTTACGAATGGGAAGGTTGACAGCACGAGCCGTCAATCGAATGCGAAATGCACATGAGTAAAAAAACATTTTAGGCATGTGTTGCATACAATATTTTTCCTACGACCATATAAATTCCCTAATTTTAAATTCTCAATTATCTGAATTCAATTTAAATAATAATTTTTGACTGCAAATTAACAAGTTATTAAATTAGGAGTAAATAGGCTAAAAAATAATTTACAATGCACATAAAAATTACTAAAACAAGCTTTTCTGCCCTGCAGAGCGGCTGTAGCAGATTGACTGCGGAAGCCAAAATTTGACGCAGATAGTTGATGTAGGCCAAATTAAGCAGCTATTATAAGGTATATTTTTTAAGTTGAGTACTTGAGATGGAGGGAGAAGACGCAATAGTTATCCAATTTTTAAGACAAAAGGAACAAAAAAAATAAGAAGCGATACTGGGTTTAGCCTTTCTTACAGAGCATGATCGACTCGTTTCTATTGGCTGCCACAGCCGCGAATAGATGGCTGCTTAGTTCTTTTGCCCAACCTAAATTCTAAATTCAAATAGGCTCTTTCTTTCTTTGTAAATAAATGGAGTAACTAGTTAATTAGCAATTTCTTAAGTACGTTTTGTATGACAGGCAATACGGATTTCATCACAAGACATCTACTACAGTACTTCTTTCCTTCGTATCACACAACTGGAACACGTCTCTAAAGTTTCTAGGTTAATTCAGATCGTTGCTCTTGATATATCCAAGGCATCCTATTACGTTTGGCATCACGTGATCCTCAATACACTTACCTGCTACAGTCCCTCAATAAAACTCTGTTTAGAACTCTTTAGTTTTCTTTCTGGTCGACGTATATCAGTGACTGTGGATGGTCAGTCTTTAAGTTTTCACCAAATTAATGCTGGAGTGCCTCAGGGCTCAGTTCTGGCACCAACTCTGTTTCTTCTTCACATCTATAACCTTCTCTCTTTTACAACAAACTCCATTTATAGTTTTGCTGACGATAGTACCCTCCACTACCGTTTTCAGGTTCTCAGACCAATCTCTTAGCCGAACCTAAATAGCAAACACAGGTCCTTAATCTAATATTGGATTAGGGCGCCTAACATCTTATTTAATTTAATGCATCCAAAACACAATTATGTTGCATGTCGCAAAAAAACTCATCCAATACTTATTCTTTACATATGAGTGGTCAAGTTTCAAACAAGTTTGGATTTCTCTTCGATCGAAAAGTATTTTTTTATCTAATTTATTTACTTTGTAGGTATCCGAAATCCGACTTCCTCTTGGAATATTGTTCTCATATTTGGGAAATGGCCTTTCTCACAACAGTGAGCATTTTGAACTTCATTCAATTAAGTGCTGTTCGCCTTATTCACGATCCTTTGCTTACAAAGAGGCTTCCTTCTTTTGCCCATTGTCGGGCTGTGGGAAATCTATCGTTTGCTTACTTCCACGGCTTCTGCTCCGGAAAATTGTCCAGTATAATTTCCCCAATTGCAGCTCCCAACAGAGAAACTCATGGTGCCGCACGTTTGCATCCTTATACGGTCCAACTGGACAGGCCTTTAACTTCTCACTTAGTTTGTACCTTTATTTGCTCCCCTTTTATTTAAAAGTGACTTTTCTAAAATCATTAGTTGTATTTTTAACTAACTAACCAGAACAAAATATAATTGTTTAAAAATTAACTTGCGGAATACTTCAGAAAAGGACCAGTATAAAGTATTCTAAAGGAAGTGGAGACTTTTTTTTGTTTTTTTTTAAGACCTTATTTCATATTTTGTTGTAGGAGCGGCCAATTATTTTTTGTACCACTGCGTAAGTCACCCTAGAAACGGCGCCGATAATCTTATTTAACAAGATACAGCATGACTATTTAAAAACAAAACAGAGCTGATTGTGTGTAATTTAGGTCATTTAAGGAAAAACGCTCGAATAAGTATTTTTTTAATTTTAGAAGGATACATTTTATTTTTAGTTTCACCCGCTAAACTGCAACCCTTTAGCAGGGGAAATACTCAAACACATTCCCCCAAAATTTTAAATAGAAAGAGGGTCAAGTGATACTTTATTTTAAAGGTCCATTGACCCTTATTATAAATGCCAAATTTAAAGTATCTGTTGTTATGACAGCTTGGCAAAATTTCGATTTTTATTTTTTTATGTAACTTACTTGTAGAAGTAAGGTTTACTTTAAAGAAATGGGCAAAGGGCCCTTTCTATTAAAATATTATATATTATGTTTTCCTTAAATTAGAAAAACAAAAATAGTTTTTTTCTTGTAGTATTTTGTCGTATCTTGCTTAGTTAAAAAAAATATATTTAATTGCCTCTCCCTTAACTACACAAATAATATTTTTTTTGTGAAAATAATGTTTTATAATGTCTACTTACAACTATGTAACAAAAATACATAATTAAACAATATTTCTATCTAACTAATGTATTTAGGCAATATTATTGTACCTATTTAATTTTTTTTTCTATACTTTTTGAGTGGTCCAGGGGTATGCAATAAATGTAATTGGAAACAAAAAAATATCATAAGACAATAAAGCTTTTTTCCTGTCTTAATTGAAAATAGACTTTTCCACCGACGTACAAGGGAGGAAATTCCACTTTTCTCTTCGTAAGGAAAATGTTTACGTTTTTCCCGGAAAGGAAAAGTGTACACATATTTATACGAAAAAGTTAAGAACTAGCTTACAATTAACTTTTTTTAAATTTATTCTTACCTCTATATGTAAGTAATATTGATCCGGAGCCTAAATAATAATCTTATTACGTAATTGTGCAGGGTTCCTATGACTAAAATCCAAAGGCTTCTTTTTTCAGAAAAGCTATCAGTTTAGAATACTTAATTTCTTTATTAATTACGAATGAACGTGGCATACTGTATTCATCAGCGTAACTACGTGGGGTCTGGAGGAAGGCAGCCCCCAGGTGTTACCAGCCCCCCAGAAAAAAAAAACCTAAGTATGTGTACAAATAACAAGAACGGCATCTTCGGTGATTCTTTTAACATTTTTTTATCCACTTCTTCATAACCTTATATTCTTTTTCATATCATTCGCGAGACTTATTTGGCATAGGATTTATTGATATTACGGTTTCCAAAATATTTTAATATTGTCGTCGTCTTTAGAGTCCATTTTTCTTTGAAATGATAATTTTTGTTTGACCAAATAAAAATGTTACCCTTTGTTTGTCACATTAATTATATAAACAACGCTCAACCCCTTGACAAAGATAGCTTCTATAATGTTTGACGATATTGCAAAAGGTTGTAGACAAAATAACTAAAATTTCTTTTGGAACAAAGTGTCCTTCCCTCCATTGGATGATTGCCTAAACAATTTTTGGGAAGAAAAGTGGCACTTTTTTCCTTTGTAATGTAAATATCTATTATTTTAATTGGCTTATTAAAATAAAATATTTTAAACCGGAAGTACTAGCAAATTGGGGTTTCTTTTATCCGTACAAATGAAACGTCCCTGCTTCAAAATAACATTTCCTGTAAAAGGACAACTCTAAAATTTCATACGAAGTCGAGGGACCTTTATTGAACTGGTATTGCCGAAGTCGGTAGATACAAAGTAATTTCGTCTTTATATTAAGCCGTATAGGTGTACGCTGAGTCTAATAAAAACATAATAAGTTCACGTTTTATGCAAAGAAATTTACTTGTGCTAGATTAATAAAAGTCTATAATATAAAATGCATTGGAAAATAATATTTATATAGAAATCGCTTCCTATTTGATTCTCCAGAGAAATTCCAATATAATTAACAAATATCTGATACTGTAGTAAATCACTCATCTAACGTTTGTAAAATAAACTATTTATCTCCCCAGCAAACACTATTTGCCGGCAATGTACATTTTTCATATTGGCATTGATGGTAAAGCATTGGCAATTGGTGGCAATATTATGCCAACATCTTATACGCATTAAAAAGTCAACCCTAAATAAACACTTAATTGCCAATAAATTTTACATGCAGGCGAATTGCCGGCAAGCATACAAAAATGGCGGCATATCAATCCTAAATAAATAAAGCACGCGTTTTTGTTGCAGGCAAATAAATATTGGATTTTTAAAGGCAAATCTTAAACGCATATTCATACTTTTGAAACCATATTATTAACATTGGTAGTTAACTAACATTAAAGCATTTTTTTGATCTGTTTTATTTATAATGGCAGCTAAACAACATTATTTTATGTTTTTTACATAATTTAAAGGAAATGGCCTTTTCATAACATTTTATAGTTAAAAATCATGCAAATAAAAATTAGGTCAAACAAAATGTTTATTATGTATTTTGGAGCGAATAAAAATAAAATGATGGTAAAATTAGCTACATTAATTTCGACCGAAGGTGACCGCTTTGTGCATTTGTTTTCTACGTGGTTTTCTAGCTTTTTAGTTTCTTTTTTAAAGAAAAGAGTTTTTAATAGACATAATTAAATGTATTCATTACGTGTGTGTTGTGTGATTAATTGGTGATGGCTAGTCGAGAAGGCAAGATATTTAAGTAGACTGTTAGGAGCTGTAAACATTTTGTTTAAAACTTTGTTAAAAGTTTTAAAGACGTGTTAATAAAAATATTATATATATTTAATAGTTTTTTTGACATACCGATAGATGGCGTAATGGACAATTAACTAGTACGTTTCTGCAATATCTTCGCTTTTTATCGTCTAAACCGTACCCATTAGACAAAAATAATTTGAGAGCGGTCTGCGGTAGGTGATCTCACTTAGCTTTGAAAGAAATATCTTCGGCTTGTGTAAAAATCTGCATCTCCAAGTTGGACAGTGTTCCGAGAGATGGTACTTTGCATTGCAAGGAAATTGCATGCAGTAAGGAGTTTTTTCCTATTTTAATTTTCAAATAAAATATCTCATCATTTTAGCTTTTAAAAAAAAGTATATGCGACAATTTTCGTCAATAAGACGTCAGCTTGCTGCTTGGGAGTATCTGCATTTGCCCACTTTCGTGTCTTTTTGTTATCTTTTTGTCAATAACTTATTAATGATGGATGCCATCATCTTAAACGCATTTTTTGCCAATAACTTATTAATGACGGATGCCATCACTTTATCTGCAACACGTGGCCTAATACCGGCCAATTGCCCACTTTCGCGTTTTTTGATACCTTTTTGCCAATGTCTTGCCATTAAAGAGTGTTGGCAATGCCAGTAAATTAAATGTACAACGCCGGCAAAAAATGTTATATGGGTCTTCAGGTATAATTCGATTTGTTGTTTTAGTTAAGATTGTACAGGGTGGCGCAGTCGTTAACCTTGCATGGTATGTCGAAAACTAAAAGAAATAGAGCGAATCTGATTGCACAATCTAAATTGTAATTTTTAAAAGGGGATACACAACACAGTACAGTAATAATTCATTTGCTCTTAGTGTACGGCCAGATTAAAGAGCGACAAGCGTCAAGCGAACGATTTGCGTGCGAGCGATTTTTTAAAACCTTATACATAAATGCAAATTGCCACACCGACAACGGACACCCAGCAAGCGGGCCAAAATTAACATGCAGCCTTCGCACTGCGAAAAATCGCTCGCTTGCTTATTGATGCCAGAGCAGTGCAAGAGAGATGGAACTAATTACGGCAAAAACGTGCATTTATATTCGTTTACCCTTAGAAAGCAGTTGAATTTAAAAGCAATTTCTTGTGTTCTTAAGTTAATTGCGATCAAAATTTTTGACTATAGTTGTTGTTTAATTTGGTTCACTCATGTGCAGCTATAAATTGCTCTGCTAGGTGGAAAAAAGGCGACACTACGATATTCCACAGGTAGGCACCACAATAAGGCACATTGTTTAGAAAATATTTTCATTGTTACGTTTAAGTAGATAAAATTTATTATTTAATATTTACTGGTGTTATAGGTTTAATAAAAAACCGCATATACTAAAAAAATTTTTCAAAAAACTCTAAAAATTTATTTTTAATTCTTTATTTTTTATAGCTACTTTAACACAACATATACGTTTAAATCATAAAAAACTAGATTAGACAAAGGATAAACGAATGTTTGTCAATATATTAAAAAATATATTTAAAGATTTAAGTAAGCGGTATTTAATAAAAATACCCAAGAATAGTAACAAAAATAACTTTATAAGAATTATATAGGTAGTAAAAAATATGTATATAATTTACTAAAAATGCATTAATCTATTTATAAAATGTCAAAAAAGTTTAACCAAGAAGCACAATGTTCTGAAAATATACTTTAAACCCCATATTCCCATTTAAATTCCATTACTTGCCGGGCTTTCTTGCCGTAATTAGCTCCATCTCTCTCTTGGACCTCTCTCTCATTCGTTGGCCGCAAATAAATTCACAGCGGCAATACGTCGGGGCCGGTCTATTATGTCATGTCATGGGAATGTAAACATACAAGTGAAGCTAATAAAAGCGTTAAAAATAAAATAAAATTGTGCTTGTAGTGACACCTAGTTTCTAACATAATAAACAGTCATGAGACATTTCAGTTCGGCTACAGGGACCTGTATCTAGGTATATTTTAAAAAAGTTTTTTACTTTGGTTTTTGACAGAACTATAAACAGTGAAATATAAATGGTGTTTGATAGGAGAGGTTCATACATACATGCAAACATACATACGTTAAATTAAAGGTAATAAAAGCTTGTTTAAAGTTACATTCCTAGTACACATTTTTAATTGTAAAAAAGCATGGTTTTAAAAAGAAAGTGTTAATTTTGTATCCAGGTCACGCAAATATACGTACTTTTTAAACATAATTTTTTCTTAAGATTGTTTATTTCTTATTTTTAAGCAAAACATTTTTAAGAAGACTTCTTTGAAATAAAGTTTAATATGGATAAAAATATTATTAAAACATATAATTAAACTTCACAAATTGGCTGAAATATCTTAATTTTAAAATCCCATACGCTTTAAACATATTTGTTTACAGTTGGAAAATTGTGAAATAGGTGTTTTAAAAAAGCAAGTTATAAAAAGATGATATACGCCTATAAAAAAAATTAAGCCTGTAAAAATGCTGAGTTTTTATTGTTAATGCCATTAAAAGCAATTAATTATTATTTTGATTAAAAATGGTAAATAAAAGTAGTTTTCGTTTAAAAAAATTAATGTTTTTTTTCACCCATTATACAAAATTACCAATATTTCTTCGTAATATTTGTTTTTAATTTACAGATTTTTTTCGTTTTTTTTTAATAAAATTTTTAATCCATTTGTTCACTTACCTATTTTGTACATACGTAGACAGTCTGTATATTAAAATACTATTATTATTTTGTAAATAGCTCTACTTATACTTTACTACAGAGTGTCGCACAATAAAGTGCGGCCATGGATTTTTCAAAAGTACGCTTTGAAAAAATTTAAGTATTAATTTATAAGTTATACAGGTTCAGTTAAATAATATAACTCATAGGCAATGTGAAGAAAAGAGACAATCTAACTAAGTACCAGCATGTAAACAGGCGTCAATCATAGTGCTTGTTTTGTTATTCTATTGCCGGCCGATGAACCAAACCGCATTGCTCATATTGTATAAGTCCCAAAGCTAGGGAACCCTTCGAGTAACGTTAGACCTGTAAGACTGAAACTTTTATAGTGATGAGTCATAGCATGCTAAGTACGAAAATCATCACCTGGTGGCATCAGCCGTGCACATCATCACCCTGTATATATTTGAAAGTGTAAAAATAATAAAAAATAAAAAACTCTAAGCTGTAAGCTTAAAAAAAAATCTACGATTCATTTTATTTTATTAGATTTCATAGTAAGGTTTAAAAAAATTGACAGGCCTTTTCGATGAGCACAAATACCTGCCAGAGGAACTGAAAGGTGTGGCTGATTTGAATGGCCATATTTTCAAAACTATAGAAGTTAGATGTACCTAATGTGGTGTTTCCTTGATTGATTATTCGCGTAAACTTACGCATCCACTAGCAACGGGCGGGCGGACGGGCCGTTTTTGGCGTGTTTTTTTAAAATATTTGCTGCGCACTCTGCCAGCGCTGGCCTTTTACGCAGATCCCATTTATAGGGGGTTATCCTTTAGAGTATCGGTATTTTATCCAGGTCAATGCTTTATGCCAACTGTAGTATTCGCCAGTCCCACAGGGTTTAGTAATTCGGATTCAATTTTGAAGGTTCCAAATATGTTGGCTGGCGTGTTGCTTGTATTGTAAATAAATTAGGGTGCGTCCATTAGAGACGTGTCGCATTGGAGCATCCGGTAGGGGATTTACGTGTTGAAAAAATGTTTTTCCGCCCGCCCGTCGCTACTGAACGCGTACCTTAATAATACACTCGGCGCGCATAAACACTACCGCGTGTCGAGATATTCGCTGGCGAGTAGCAAAGGCAGAGTGAAAAAATGAAATTTTGTACTCAAGGTTCGGACAAAATGAGTTGGCGGTACGGATCCGAACCGCGGTCCCCCATTTGATGACCTTCGGTTTAGTTGTTTGTATTCTTATTATAATTATATTTCTTAAAAAACTTTTAACCTTTTTTTAACTTTTAGTTTTTGATACATTTTTTCAATCCAGTTTACTCGATGATCAAAATTTGGTCTGCAACGAAGAAATGTGTAACGCCTCCCTTAAACTGTAGTTTACAAAGTTAATTCAAGTTTTAATTTTTTATTGTAATTTGGATTGCCTGGCGTTTTAGGCTTTATTTTAAATTGCATAATTACCGCAAAACATAGAAAAACATCGGGAAATTTTCCAAGTTTGGCAGCGTAATCCGGTAAACGCCGGAATGTTTTATATTCGGTCTTAATTCCGAGGTATTACGATTGCTTACCAAGCGAGATTATATTATTATGTTGCCTAAGTCCTCCCGTATTCATATTTCAACTTTGGGAAAATTTGCTTCGACGTCTAATCCGTAGGATTTATAGAAATATCCTCTTATTATGACAAATATTGTTAAAATTTTTACGCCTTATTTATTTTTTTATACAGGGTGACCCAGCTCTATTTATACATAACATAACTCCTCGCCAGTACAAGATACAAAGATAAACTGAAAATAAAAATATAATACAGAAAGTTTGCTTAGATACAATATTTAATTAATAGTATTAGTCAATAATACACCAGGTAGCTGAGAAACTAAATTTTTATTTTCACAAGGTTTTTTTTAATAATTACATCCTGCATATGTTTGCAAAATTAACTTTTTTGAGTTCTACATCAAAAATGCATAATACACTAATGTCAATTATTTCTAGCTTTTAAAAATATCAACAGCAACGTTGGTACACCGTTTCTGCTAACGGTAAAATTTAAAAATAATAATAATTTGGTTCTAATTATTTAAAATAATTCTATCACCGTCAAAATGCCAAATAATTTATTATCATAT
Source organism: Listronotus bonariensis (assembly GCA_014170235.1). Lineage (NCBI taxonomy): Eukaryota > Metazoa > Arthropoda > Insecta > Coleoptera > Curculionidae > Listronotus > Listronotus bonariensis. The sequence goes on along the minus strand of JACEGR010008558.1, from coordinate 2,061 downwards.
CATATTTCTTTAATGCCCCTCCACCCTTTTATATTTTGGATGAATTAATTAATAGAAACTTTGGGATATAAGATTATTGCATTAATACTATATTTTAAAGTAAACTTAACAAATGAAAATTTTAAGATAACTACTGGGAGCCATCTTGGATAAGAAAGTTAAATGTTAGGGAAGGATCTTATGGCACATAATTTTTAAGCGCATTACGAAAACTATTCCTAAACTCTATACCTTTAGAATATAAAGCCAATATTTTTACCTATTACGAAATGGCATTACTTTAAAAAATACCCAAATACCTGATTTGGATGGTCATATTTTCGAAACTAATAAAATGAGATGTACTAAATGTGGTATTTTTCCAAAGCTTTTTATAAGTATTTATTTAATGGTAATGCTCTTGTTAATATTTTTCGTAACGACAAAATGAATATATTTTTTTACTGATTCACCCTGTCTATCATATCACCATTATAAAATACATTTAAATGACTTTTAAAAAATTCCACATTAAACACATCTAACTTTATCAGTTTCGGAAATATGACGATCCAAATCAGGTAGAATACCCATTTTGTAGTAGAACATAAAAAGAGACTTTATATTCTAGGGTTATAAAGTACTCGTCAGGAGTTGTAAAATGATGTGCCACACAACCCTAATATCCGCGCGGTCCTTACTCACGCCCGTTGGCCCCTGAAATAGGTGTCTACGCACCTTGGGCATCGCTCATTGACTTCCGGTATCCGGCTGCTCTTGTTGGGACGAGGGCAGCGTATTTGGACTGCTTGGATGCGCAGCCATTCCCGGCCCGGCACCACCGGTACTTCGGGCTATATCGTCGGTGTTGCTACTGGTTGTAGCGACACTGTCTGGATTTGCTAGTAGTAATCTTATTCGTTTAACGGGGGTCCTGGTTAACCCCATTATAACTAAGTTGATTTTCACAAGTTTTTCCCAATTTTCCAACAGTGACCCCTAACGGATTTCCTTGTTCTTGGGCTCGTTGGATAGCAGAGGGTTAGTACTATCCAATACAGTTATCTAAATTAGGGGTCAGCTTCTTGTTTCCCTGATATGTTTTAGTCAAGTCACACCTATGACTTGACCTGAGTTTTTCCAAAATTATCTGTGTGTGTGACCGCTGTTCAATTTTCACAAATTAGGTACCAAAATACTCGGAAAGGCTGGTACTTTTTTTCCCTTGATCCAATTTACCGGTCAGCGTCTGGATACCTAGATGCCTTCGTCAAGATCTACCCGGAACCTGGATGAAAAAGTCCCTAAGTCTGGGCCGTGTTTTGACCAGTGACCCTTGTCCGATTTTCGCGTTTCTAATGTTGTTTAACAGTCTTGATGTCCTTTATCCAAATCAGTTATTTAAATTAGAGGTCGGCTCCTCCGTAGCTGTGGTGACTCCTGGAGCTCTCGCGAAATACACTAAGTCCTGCGCCTGCTATCTCGGACAAATAGCGGCACTTTATACTATATTCCGCCTGCTACGTAATGCAGCGGCAGTATTTGTACTCCGCCAGTTATTTAAAATAGCGGCAGCTACTTTTCTCCCGCCAGCTACTTCTACAGTATCGGTAGCTTACACCTGAAATGGTTTAAGTCAGGGTTTAATAAAAAGTCGTTTTTTCTAAACACCAAAAGCCCAAATAATAGGTCAACTCCTAAGTCGTCTCGAAAAATAATAAAATGGTATCTCACGCGATACCCCTGGTCCCGACCGCGGACCCCGCTACAGAATCTCCCAGGTCTAGCCTAGACCTACGGAGACGACTTCCACGCGAAGCTTCTCCGTAGCTTCCACTAGGTCTACCCTGACCTAACATACAGTGGAACCTCCAGGTACCCACCGGAGCCCCAGATCGGACTTGTTCCCTTTTCCAGGTGCCGATCTTAACTGACTATCGAAGCATGATTTTTCCCGTTTTTATAGCCGTGGGAGATGATGTAACAACCTCCATAAACATTAAATTTTTTCCAAAGATGACGCTTAGCAAACCATTTTAAATTTTTATCTGTCAATTTTACTTTAAATATGGGGTTTATGCA
>JACEGR010008557.1:0-35513 GCA_014170235.1 Listronotus bonariensis | reverse complement strand
TAGAACATGATACATCAAATATGTTTAGAAACGCAAAATACGAAACAAAAATTGTTTTTTATTGTTTACGTACAAATTAAAAATAGGGTGTTCTGTTAAAAAAAATTAAGTTTTTACCCACTTTTGTGCAACACCCTGTTTAGTAAAAATTCTTTTAAACTTTTAGAAACTGTGCAATATGCATGCTTTGTTACAATATTGGTACACCCTACTCTTGTTTAATAAATATACTTTATAAATAATAGTCCCAAGGTAGTTTCTTAAATATTCTTTTGAATTCTATATTTTTAATTCTGCAAATAAAATTGTTCAACCATATTTAAATACCACAATGCTCTTAAAATAACTTTATTGCAGATTTTGCAAAATATAGTAGTTGCTCCGGCTCCGAGCCTAAGTAAAAAGTTAAACGTATTGAATAAAGATGGTATTTCTAATAATAATCCGGAAAACTGTGGCGAGGTAAGAAAACATTAAACAAAAATTGTTTTTGTTTATGTAGTAATAATATATTTTAGGGTACTCACAATATCCTTAACACAAATAACATTGAAAAAGTGGAAAACGTAAACTTCACGGATATATATGAATTTCATTCCAGCACAGAAGAGAGTAATGATGATAGTCGGGACTTGGATTACTGTGTAACTGATTATTCCAGTACTAATTCATCTACAGGTTCAAAGAGTTTAAGCACGAAATCATTCGAAACTGACCACATTGGCAAACCAGTAAATCCTGAAGTCATTCAAAATTGTACATATGAATTAAGTGCCCGTCAAATTAGGACAAGTGAAAAGATTAAGGTATTGCATTCAAGTTCAAAATTTGAAGTGTGCTTAAAACATTTACTCGAAACTGTACTAAATTGGGCGCCCATAGAATCTTTTCCAGGGGAGGTTCTTTTGCATTCACAAGGTATTATTTCTTAAATATAGTCATATTGGTCTAATTTTTCAAAATGATTAGTTTGTTTTTTGTTTCGTATATATCAGAATTTATTGATCGAAAAGAAATAACCGCTTGTATTTTACGAATTTTCCAGTAAATACACCAAATGTCTCAACAGCCAAGAGGGACATCTATCTTCCCTACCCCTGCCTCTTCGGTCGCCACTGGTACTAAAGGCATTACGTCATACTATATGAACTATATTATAAATATAATTAAAACTTATCCAGGATTGTCTTGTAGTGTATAATTCCTCAATATTTGAGGTTCTATAACAGGTAGAAGAAATTATTAATTGCCATTTTCCTACTTAAGTTGCATACTCTAAAACTAGTTCTGCTATACAAGCTGTTTCATTAATGCAGAACGTTATCAAATACTCTATCTTTTTTCTGTAATCTGTTGTAGACTGCAGATATTGACTTAATCACAAATTATTTTTTATTGTTTGCGCTGTTGCTAAAGTATAATTAAATTTGTAAATTTTCAGAACATCTAATATGTAATAAGTAAGTTAAAAAAATATATTCAACGTTTTCGTGTTCCTTTCATAACACCCGAAATATTGTGGAATTACACACTAACTGACCACCCCGTATACCACAAGCTTAATATGTCTAAATAAATAAATGCAACTTAATTAAAATTAAAGTAACTGAAAAATCACCTTTCTACCTTCGCCAAATAAATTGAAAATTTTGAAATGTTGCAAGTAAATCGGCTGCATGGTCTATAACACGAAATTTGTGTGTGGTTTAGTCTTTCGGTATTCTTGATCTACCGAGTGTTGCATCGTCGGGCAGGATATGGGAAATACTATGTAATTATTATTAGGGTCAGTTCTTGGCTACCCTAATTATTTTATTTAACCTAAATAGACTTTTCTTCAAAATAATTAGGGAAGCCAATAATTGACCCAAAATTACATGGGATTTCCTTAATCCCGCCCGACGATGTAACACCCGATATACTTAAAACTTTATTTTTAATATTTTCACATACAGGCTGAAAAGGACAGAAAAAGAAAATAATTAAATGCAAATACTGTCTAAATGATATAGCTACTAAAAATTTTATGCGACATCTACAAAGAAATCACATGGATTTTAAAGAGGTAAAAGATATTTTTGACTATCCAAAAAATAGTAAGGAGAGGCGAAATGCATTTAGAATGTTAAGAAATGACACAAACTTTGAATTATATATTAATAATGGTGTTATAAGGCCTAATCGACAAGCGAACAAGAATACAAATGAACCAGTAGAGACAATTTATTATCCTTGTGCATACTGCAAAGGGTTATTTCAAAAGCAATATTTAAAACGTCATTTAAAAAATTGCACAGCTTTTAAGACAGAAAATGATGCTAAAGCACAAAAAGTAAATTCCCTTTCTCGTTCTCAAACATTGATTGCATGTGCAACAGATCCAACAAATGTTATATCTCGATTAAATGTTAAGGAGCAGGTAGGAGTTACTTATTTTATTATAATTATAGAGTAAAACAATTAATGTGCTGTAAATCTTAAAAGTAAACTTACTTTAAACAAAATATAGATATGTTCGACTTGTGTTCCCAAATCACTCAACTCATCTTTATACGTATTTTAGGTATTTGATATAATGAAACCGGACGAGGTTGGTTTAGAAGCTAAAAAAGATCTTCTGATTGCTCATTTTGGAAATTCGTATTTAAAAAAACATAAGCGAGAGCGAATGGCTCATGCTTGCAGCACAAGAATGAGAGAAATGGCAAGGCTATTAATTAATTTTAGGATAATTACTAACAATGAAAAAGTATCTTTTAAAGACATGATCAATCCGATTTATTTTGACACCATAGTAACAGCTGCCCGGAATATTTCTGGATATAATGCTTTTGATAAAACATTTAAATCACCCAGTCTTGCATTGCATCTTGGCACCTCATTAAAAACAATATGTGAAGAATTGACACACCTTATCATAAAACAAAGTAATGGATTTACATGCGAATCACTGGAGAATAAAAAGAAATGGATTACAGATATAAAACATTTTAAAAAGTTAATAGGGGCCCGCTGGAATATTGAATTAAGCTCTTTAGCAAACAAGGACTTACAAGAGAAACGGTGGCGCAAACCATTACTAGTACCTCTGGTTAGTGACATAAAAAAATTTCAAGAAGGAACTTTGAACCTAGCAAATGAATGTAAAGAAGTTTTTCTCAAAAACGAAGACAACGCAAGTTATTTTAAACAATTCGTTCAAAGTATTTTGGCTTTATTAATTATATTTAACAGAAGAAGAATTGGCGATGTACAGTATTTAAAAAAACAAGAGTACGAAAATGAAAAAAAACCGATTTTAAAGACTTTGAAACCGTATTAACGGAAACGGAGAAAATGCTAACAAACAAATATAAAAGGGTTGTTACTGCTGGAAAAGGATCCAGGGCGGTTGTGCTACTAATTCCAGAAAAACTACAAATATTTATTAACCTACTTTTAGAAAAGAGATCAAAATATATTGAGGCAGATAATGAATATATTTTTGCCATACCGGGAAGTACAATAAAATGGGGACAAGGGGACATTGCTATACGAACGCTTGCAAAAAAATTTAACTTAAAATTCCCTCAATCCATCACGAGCAATAAGTTAAGAAAACAAATTGCTACTGTTATGCAAATTTTAAATTTAAGTAAAGAGGATACTCAGCAATTTTCAAACTTTATGGGACATACCCTAAAAACTCACAAGGAATTTTATGAGTAAGTAAATTTTATGTAATTAAATTAGGTTTACTCGAAAACTTTTTAATTTAAGACTTCCAGTTGACATATATCAAACAGCTAAAGTCTCAAAATTATTACTCTTAATGGAAAAGGGAACAGTTCCAGCAGAATATGTAGGAAAATCTTTATCGGAAATTGAATTAAACCTCAATTCAGAATATGCAGAAGAGGATGATTTTGAAGGTAACAATCAATAACCTAGTTATAATTTACGAAATTAAAGCGGAAGTGTTTTTTAAGGTGACGAATTAATTTATAGTCTCAAAAATAATAAAGCCATAGAAAATGCGAAAGAAACTAATAAAGAAGTTGAAGTAAACTTACATCGCAAAAGACCCCAAGAAAAAGGTACGCTCGTTTTTGTATATTTGTATATATGTATGTATGTATGTATCTATCTATCTATCTATCTATCTATCTATCTATCTATCTATCTATCTATCTATCTATCTATCTATCTATCTATCTATTTAACTTTTAAACGATTGTTATTAAATACTTGTATTCTTTATTAACAGATACATATGTAGATGGGACTATGAACGAATGCGATATAGCTACTGACATAAAAATTAAAAAATCGGCAGAACGAAAAGGTAAAAGACACGTAAGGTTATTTGGTTATTTTCAATATTTTTTTATTAACTAGTCTTATTGCTGTCAAATAGCTGCTGTAATTAATATTTGATACCAAGGAGCAACGTGTTTATGAACATTTTTAGGTTGGTCGACAGAAGAAATTATGATTATAAAGGAGAACTTTATTCATTTTATTCAAAACGGCTCATATCCTCCAACAAAAAGAATAATAAAAGTTATCAAAGAAAAAAACATTAAACGTTCTGTAGCAACCATTAAAGCTAAGATCCAGCATTTAAGAAACCTATATTTAAAAAAGCATAACCCTTAGTTAAAGAAAACTTAATTACCAGAGACATTAATTAGGAGGTATGTTTTATTAATTAAACACAACTTAAGTAATTAATCAATTTAAATAACGAATTCATTTATTAACTTAATCATTTAATTAATAATTAATTAATTTACTTATTAACACGCAAGTAATAACATCTTCATTAAATTTTTAGGCCAGTCAAAAAACGATGTGGTTTAGAAGATATGCGCTCAGAACCAACCAGCCAACCAAGTCTAAGCATTTAACACATTTAACTAAACAAGGGACATAATTTTTTCCTTAAAATTTTTATAGTCATACAGTATTTGTAAAATGTAGTGAACCTCCTACATATTACATAAAAAAACTACTAATAGACAATGCTAGGGCACATCGATTTTGTTTAATTTTTGTACATTATTTTTATAATATTTTTAATGCCGCTAAGTTTACAGTTTTCCAAAAATTAATATAACAAGCTGTAAGCATATGCTGTCCGTAAGGTCAACACAAAAAACTTCCCAGTATCGCAACAATAGAAACCGAACAAGATAACATCAAGTACGGCCTTAGTTTTAAAAATTATTTTGATTCACGAAATTTAAAAATATACCTTTTAATTGCATTTTATCTTAATTTACTAATCAAGTCCTTTATTTTTATTTCTCCTTAGTTATGAAGAATATGGTAATCAGCCATCCACCATGTGGGATTTAGACTGCCATCTCATATCAAATACCCTGTTTATGGTTGAATTCTTAAATTCTACGAATAATTATAAACATAATATTATGTACCATGTCTGATTCCTAAAGTAAATATTTTTGGAGATATATGTACTTGAAAAATAGTCTATTTACCACTTTGACAAGGCATTTAAACAATAAATCTTAGAGCGAAGTGATTTACATGTACCTATGTTACTTTTTATTCTCTTCTTACTAATTTCAACTTCCGGTTTAACTAAAGTTATACGACTTTTGGTTGTTGCTGGTAAACCGTTAAATTTTTTAAATTGAAGATAAATAACTAACATAGGGACATGTTAGCTGTTTTGGTCTGAAAAAGTGCAAATATCTGCAAAATTATTTAATTTAATAGGATATGACACAGAAAATATGTTTTGAATTTTGGATACAATCAAAAATGCAATAATATAAACAGTGTCCCATTAAAAAATAAATCATCAACAGCTGAAAGGGTATAAACTAGGTAGCAATGCAAATATCACCAAAAGATGTAAAAAAATATGAATTCTATGTGTGCAAGCGTTTTTTTTAATTAAGAGCCTCCATTATAAAATATTTTGGGTATTCCAAACTTTTGTTCATACTATATATGATTACTTTCTTTATCCATCTAAACTATATTTTAGCTCTTCGCCCTTACCTCTTTTACAGAAGTATAAGAGTAACTTTGTTATTTTCATTAAAACACCGCTAATTATATTAAGTTTTTGAAAGCGTGCTTTATTGTTAATTTTGTATTATTACTTTCCTATTCCTCTCTTAGTCTTTTCGAGTTAAAAACTAATTTTTGCGAAATTTTGTTCAAAATATCTATTAATAATTATTAAACATGGGGGTATTCAAATGTAGAATTTTGAAAAAATATTTTTTTTATATTTCCTAAGTTCAGACATTCAAAAATATGCCAATAAGTTATAGCTGTTTTAGTGATATGGCATCAGTTCCGGTCCGACCGCTACAAGTCAACAAAAGACGGTAGGCATTCCTTCAAAGGAAGGAAAACTGCTCGTCTTGCGGAGAGAAACGCTGAAAATAACGCAGGTCAACATTTGATCTACGCCGGAACACGTTATGCCATATATACTACTAGGGGTTTTGAGGTCGCTGATTACGATCCGTTTACCTCCATTACGTCAGGCTCAAGGGCATTTGAAGGTCAAATCGCGGTAATTCAACGAAAAAATCTGAAAAAATTCAAGATTATGTTTTTGATTTGACCTTCAAATGACCTCTGGGATTAGGCGTACAATCATACAAACCACGGATTCGGACTCAGAGACCTCAAAAACATGCGCATGAATTTTTTCAGATGTTTTCGTTGAATTACCGCGATTTGACCTTCAAATGACCTCTGGGATTAGGCGTGCGGTCATACGAACCACGGATTCGGACTCGGAGACCTCAAAAACATGCGCATGAATTTATTTCAGATTTTTTTGTTGAATTACCTCGATTTGACCTTCAAATGACCTCTGGGATTAGGCGTACGGTCATACAAACCACGGATTCAAACTCGGAGACCTCAAAAACATGCGCATGAATATTTTCAGATTTTTTCTTTGAATTACCGCGATTTGACCTTCAAATGCCCTTGACCCTGACGTGATGGGGGTAAACAGACCCTCGCATCCTAATCAGCGACCTCAAAAACCCCTAGTAGTATATATGGCATGCCGTGTTCCGGCGTAGATCAAATGTTGACCTGTGAATCAGCATGAAGTAGAAGAAGGCCCGTTGTATGAAGCTGAAATGGCTGATTAAGGAAATGTAAGTTATATGTGCTGTTTTATCAATTACACCGCCTGAAACTTAACCTAAAAGTTTAAACACGTTTTTCTCGAAACAAGTTTTTTTACCAATTGACTTGAAATTTGGTATGAATATTCCTTGTTTTTAGTATGAATCGCAAAAAATTCAAAATTTCTAATTTTGAATATTTTTTAAAAATCTGATAAAAATTAGTGGAAAAATCGACCCTCCTTTTGAGAAGCCGCCATTTTTCGAAACAAAATTGTATTTTCAGTTTTCATAGTTCATACCATTTTGACATTTGTTCTAATCAAGAATCTATCTTTTTTTTTGTTACAGATAACCAGAAGGGTGGAAATTGTGACGGCGGAGAACATTTTTCCCCTCTACTTCAACGGCGCATAACTTACTCAAATTAATTTTTTTTTATTTTTTTATGTATTCTTGCGATATCAGTAAAAAATGATAAAAATATAAATAGCAAAAATATTCACCGCTTTTTTTATCGAGCGTTAAAAAACGCCCGAAATTTTGGGCTTCTAGATTAGAATACCCCCTTAATTCTTTCTTTTAACTTTTGGAAAATTGAAATTGTGGAAAATTCTCATCTAATTGTCTCTTATTATTTTTTTATTATTTTTATTATCATTTTATATTTGTTTCATTTATTTATATTATATTATATCTAAATATAGGTATATATATATTTATTTATATTTATGTTATCATATTTTTTAATATTTTTTCACATGAAAAGTTTGTTAGATTCCTGTGTATAAACACTTTAATGTTATTCTACTGCCTTTTACTTTTACAGGGTAAGTGGAGCAGATTGTTATAAGGGCGTAGCTAGGATTTTCAATTTTTTTAAAAATAAAAAGTGAGACATGTGACCCACACCAAATATATACCAGGGGCTATTAGTCCCACGGGGAACACTTTGGTAAAGAAAATTTTCATTTTGGAATTTGTGCAAAAAGTTGATTTTTTGTTCTGCCCCCTCCCCTCAGAGAAAATGTAAGTTTCAAAAGTAAATCATCAGTTTGTATTTTTTTTGTAATTTTGATTAAATTTTATCGTCAAATTCCAAGTTTCGCAAAATTATCTATGGTTTTTAAAAACCATGGCCAATTATATTTTTTCACTTAAGAATTTTCTTATGCAAATATTTCAGATGCTTCTAACTTCAAGAAAAATGCAGATATTTTTGCGTAATTTGGGATTTAACGATAAAATTTAGTCAAATTCTCGAAAAAATACAAATAGAGGATTTGCTTTTGAAACTTAGATTTTCTCTGGGGGAGGGGGCAGAACAAAAAATCAACTTTTTTCGCAAATTCCAAAATGAAAATTTTCTTTACCAAAGTGTTCACCGTGGGGCTAATAGCATCTGGTATATATTTGGTGTGGGTCCCATGTCTCACTTTTTAGATAAAAAAATTTGAAAATCCTAGCTACGCCTATGTATAATTTTTGTATTAAAATAAAACAAATAAAATATTGTCACCATATCATTTAGTTTTTTTTCTGACTTATACGATCTTTTCTTACTACATAATATTGTCATTTTGGAGACACAATCATTACTTTATCTACGACTGCCTTGAAAATGGTTATACAGGATGTCCAAGAATATAAAAAGTGGGTACTTTGCTATATGCCAAATTCACATTTACCTCATTTCTGGAAACACCTCTTAAAAATATATCATTTTTCAACGTAAATCGAATTTCTGCGGCAAGCAAGTAGGTAAATTAAAAATCACAAACCACTATTTTAAATATGCTTGGTGAATGCCATGATTGAGCAATATATTCATTGGTTTCTATATAATTAACTGTCTTGAAACTTCTGCTCTTCATCAAATCAAGATAAGCATTTTAATATTTTAGATTTAGGGTAAATTAATTTTCTGAATATAATATTTTAGTTACAGTCGTAAAAAAGTATAGTGTAACTCTTGTTGAAATTATTTTTTAGACTCGTGTGATTTGCGGTGCTATTTTACTTTTTACAAAATATACCAATAAATATTGCAATGAATTAAAGCTTTATGCACCAATCAGGCATAAACGGGTTTAGAAAACAAACCAGTAATAAATTGTTGTTTGCAAACTGGTATATTTTCTGAAAAGTTTAAGCTTGAGTGGTACATACGGCTATTTTCCAAAAAATACAGGGTGTTATGGACATAATTTATTATATTTTAAGAGGTCATTTCTGGCGACCTTTTAAGACTATTTGGGCATTTTTTTAAATTTCGACACTTTTTAAATTTTGACAATACCCCAATACCCTTTTTACTAGGTCGACTCTAAAACTATGTACTGTTTTATAAGCAATAGACACAATACCATTACAACAAATGAGAAAAAAGTAAACAGACTTCAAACATTGCTAATTTTAAATTTAATATCTAATTTGTTTAAAACATTAATCCAACTGTATTTTTAAATGTCATATAATATGTAAATTTAGACTAACCAAACAAATTTATCTACTTAATTATCAAAAAATGTGCACCAAAAAACACAAAACTAAACGAGAATTTGGTAAAACTAAGCTTTGTTAAAGATTTTTACGTTTCTAATTATTGAAATGTGTTAAAATTTGTATTAAAAATTTGTGCAAAACTAATTTTGTGTACTTAGGTGTATCAAAATTGCAGGAAAAGTTTCCGAAAAAATGGTGATTTATTTAGACATTGGTATTTTGTCATGCAATTCCAACAGAAAGTTGTGTAACCAAGTTTTTTAAGTTTATGAAAACAACCTTTAAAATTCTTCTAAAAATGAATTAATATTATAAAAAAATATTAACCATTATCAGTTTTTTTCATACTATTTTCACCGTCAAAATTAGTGTCAAAAAATCTCCTTAGGTGTTAACGTATTGAAGAAAATTCATTTTCTTTGGGGTCAACTTTCTCGTTTATTAACGCAATGCAATATTTATCGATATTTTTTCCAATGTTTGCCACCCTATTAAAAACCCCTTGAAATTTAATAAAGCATTTTCATAACACCCTGCATATTAATTATAAATTGCATTTTAAGGGATAATATTAATACAATCAAACAAAACTGATCATAAAAAAATAAATTTATTTGTTTAAAGACCATTATAATTCCTTTTGTAGTGTAAATTTAGTTCGTCAGTTATAAATATTAACAAAGAAGAGCTTAAGTAAAACTAACTTCTTAGGCTTGCATTTTCTTTATTTATGAATTATTACAACGTTTCGGTTAGGTGTATCTCTAACCATTATCAAGGAATTGACTTGGTAACGGTTAGAGATACACCTAACCGAAACGTTGTGATAATTTATCATAAGTAAATATAATGCAGGTCCAAAAACTTTACTCCTTCATCCACATTGTCTGTCTACAACATTCATACAAAAAAAATTTAAATTAGCGTATATTAAATTATATTTTTGGACTTAAATCCAAAATTTAAAAAAAAAACATAATATATGGAAGCAAAATTTGGTATAAAATTAACCATTAGATTTCTTTTTGTAGTGTAATTTAATTCGTTAGTTATAAATATTAACAAAGGTGAGAATAAGTCAAACTAATATCTTAGGCTTGCATTTCTTTATTTATGAATTTTCACGATGTTTCGGTTAGGTGTATCTCTAATCGATATTAAATGAGAACTGAACATTCTGACCTAATAACGTTAGTTCTGGTTACCCTAATTGAAACGTCGTGAAAATTCATAAAATCATAAATAAAGACAATGCAAAGCCAAGAAGTTAGCTTTACTCATCCAGCCAAATTACCCAAAACCTTCAAACAAAGAAAAGAATAATCTTATATTAGCGGCTAGTAAATTATGTCTCTGGACTCATACAAATTTTTATATAAATAAAAATTTAAAAAAATAATAAAAACAAAATTTATTGCAAAAATTAAACAATTACAGGGTCTGGTAACGATGTGGGGATGAAAGACAGCCTATTTATTAAAGAACTTTTACTTTTTGATGCGGCAATAAACTGATGCATAAGAGGTGCACCTTTTAAAAAATAATAGTTCTATTAGTATATAATTATTTAAATAAAATCCCTTGTGTAATATTGCAGTTTTAAATTTTAGGCAAAATGTGTCACGTCCTATACCTACCTGCATTAAGTAGTTGATATTTGCTCTTGAAAAATTACCTTATCATCTCTTTGATTGGCTACAGCGTCTAAAAGTCTAAATAGTAGATCTTAGAGCAAATCATCTTTCATGTTCTATGTCAGTAAATTTTGATTATTCCAATTAAGCCGAAAGTTGATATACATATTTTTAAATATCTATTGGATAAAAACTAATGTAGGAACATGTAAGCCGTTTTGCTTCTAAGCTCTAGCGTTTAGACGCTTTAACCAATTGAAGGTGTAAAAGGCAATTTTCAATTTCAAATACCTGAAAAACTACTTAATAAAGGTAGATATAGAAAATACCACATTAAATATGCATAGAGTTTTGCTTAAAATTTAAAACTGCAATAATATACAGGGTTATTCACGGTGAGTGTCCTATTAAAAGATCTCGGAAACTACTAAAGATACATTTTTTAAATTTTGGCACTGGGTTTAGTTAATAACGATCTTATATGGCAAATATTTCATGTTTCTGGGACTTCCGATCATACTCGAAGTAGGTATCATTGTTTGATTTTAAATAGAATCCCCTGTATATTTTCGCATTTTTGAATCTACATAAAATTCTAAGCATTTTAGTTTTCATATTTCATACCTAAAATTAGTAGTTTGGGAGTTATAAACAATTGAAAATCGGAATTTTTGAACTCTAACGATTTACCAGCAAAACAGTTGAAGATAGGACAAGATGGCTTTCACTTCTCCTATATTGGTCTTTTAAGGGCTATTCAACGGTATTAAAAGTGAAGGTGATTTGAAGGTTAATGAAGGTGAATTTAACCTTCAATTTACCTTCACTTCACCTTCACTTTTTAATACCGTTAGATAGCCCTTAAAAAGTTAATATAGGAAAGTGAAAGCCATTTTGCTCTATCTTCAACTGTTTTTGCTTGGTAAATCGTTAAAGTTCAAAAAATTCCGATTTTCAATTGTTTATAACTCCCAAACTACTAATTTTAGGTATAGAAATATGAAAAGCTAAAATGCTTAGAATTTTATGTAGATTCAAAAATGCAAAAATATACAGGGGGTTCTATTTAAAATAAGCAAGTTGATACTTACTTCCGGTATAACCGGAAGTCCCAGAAACGTGAAATATTTGCCATATAAAGATCGTAATTAACTAAACCCAGTGCCAAAATTTAAAAAATGTGTCTTTAGTAGTTTCCGAGATCTTTTAATAGGACACTCACCGTGAATAACCCTGTATAGAGGTCCCATTACATTATATTTTTGATGTACCACGCATTTTTGGCACCTATTGTATTTATATTTTTTTATAATGCGCTTCTCTTATGCATCAATTTATTCTGGCAACCCAAAAGTTAGAGGTTAGTGTTGGTTAGAGACACAGCAGACAATTTTTTTTAAATTTAAATAGTTTTCTCACCTCAGAAGGAATTTGAACTAAAGCGATGGGCCCTCAAATTGCTTGCATATCTGAGTTGAAAACTTTTTAATAAAAAAAAACATTGTGTGGTATGCCACTGACCTACAGTAATATTTATTAACATTCAAAACTAAAATCACTTTAAAATATATTTAAAATAGTCATTAAATGGCCACCGTTTACCCACTACTTTTAAAATTCTTGATGTCCACAAGTGCTGTCGTGGTCGTCACACCTAACTACATTTCCAGATGAATCGATTATTGGGGCTCCCACGAACTGCCCACTAATTCTGTGGGCGACATTTCTCATCGCCACTTGTGTTGCATTCCACCATGCTGCGTTTCGTCTACGTCTAAAGCCCCGTCGGTGACAACGGCAAAATTGTTTGTATTCTACAATGTAACCGCCTGGAACAACTGCTACTTGGCCGACGTTGCTATTTTGTGGCTTATAGTTATTCATATCGTACCATACATTACTAATTTCCTCACATAGCCGATTTACTGTAGATCGGTATTTTACTAGATACCGATGTGCGTTTTTCCTTTATAAATACACGGATCAACTGACGTTACATGATATCCCGGGGAGCATTTTGTTGAAACTGCTGCATAAGATTTGGGTCACATACGTCCTCTAATGCATATCGGTCACTACATTCTAACCGAAAACCTCTACCTGGGGGAGGGGGTGGTGGTGGTGGATTGGCCCCTCCTGCTGCTATTGCCCCTCCCTGTGGAGGTTGAGCAGAAGCCATGCTGATGCTATTTATTACTATACCCCAAATTATTATATGGAACATGTTTCTGTAAAAAGAAAAAAATTGTTTAGTCGGAAAGTATTTTTAAGTTGGGGGTGCTACAGTATGCTTATAAAAATATAGAAAGCCTGCTTAAACACGCGCGGGTATGTCTGCATAAATATCTTCCTGATAATAACAATGGCAACAATTAAAATACAAAGTAACTATTAAAAGTTGCCGGTGGCCTATGTTTCCTAAAATTTTAAACGTCACCTCTTGGTACAAAAGTTTTTCTTTTATTTAATTAATTATTTAGCTTAATTAATTTTTTCTATAGAGTTTATTTTTCATCATATTATCCAGAGGCGTCGATAGGATTTTCAATTTTTTTAAATCTAAAAAGTGAAACATGCGACCCACACCAAATACAGGGTGATTCATGAGGAAATGTCAATACCTGCAGGTACGTACGTAGTCAGGATCCAAAAATAAACATAATAGTCTATACAAATATGGGTCCGCAAGGCCTTCGTTTCCGAAATACAGGGTGTTAAAGTTTTAATTTAATTTTTTATGGTGGAATTTTTGAAAATTAAAAACCTAGCTAATGCTTTGTTAAACATAATTTAAGACCAATAATTTTATTGAAAATTAAAATACATATTGTCTAATTATACATTTTGTTTTATTTTTTTTAAATTTTGCTATAATAAAATCAGATTCGTCGTAATTTTTTTAAATCCCAATATCTCGAAAACGGTTGCTCATATCTTTTAACAGGTATACCTTTTTGACGAAAAAATGACAAAACAATTATTTAATTTACTTAAAAATGTAATACAGGGCCGTACCAAAAGTTGTGACTGTTCAAAATAGTAAAAAGACGTGTAGGTGGCACCCCTACAAGTAAGAGCCGTACTAAGATTGGGTTCGAATCCGTCATACCAAAAAACCCCCGGATACCAATTTTTACTCCAATATTTACATTATCATAGATTTTATTTAAAAAATAGAAAAATAAAATAAAAACTTTAACACCCTGTATTTCGGAAACGAAGGCCTTGCGGAACCATATTTGTATAGACTCTTATGTTTATTTTTGGACCCTGACTACGTACGCGGAACAAAAAATCAACTTTTTTCGCAAATTCCAAAATGAAAATTTTCTTTACCAAAGTGTTCCCCATGGGGCTAATAGCATCTGGTATATATTTGGTGTGGGTCTCATGTCTTACTTTTTAGATTTAAAAAAATTGAAAATCCTAGCAACGCCTCCCAATTATTAATTAAAGAACATAAAATATGCGAATTTTTCTTTTTATGCATACCGCATAAAGCCAAAATTTTTGTTGATTAACCTTAATCAATTTTATTTTTGTTCATAGAAATTGAAAGAAAACTTTGGTTAAAAAAATTAAAATGACTGCCCCGTCAAAAATTTAAAGTTACTTATAATTTCTTTCTTTTTTCTCATTAAAAGATTTTCCGTCTACAAAATTACTAAAACATATTTACTTCTATATAAACATAACATCAAATACATTTACTTTATTTATATTCACTTATTTAAGATTATTCTTACCTTTGTTAATATTAATAACCAACAAACTAAATTACACTATGGAAACTATTTATTTGTCTGGTACTAAGACTAAGAAGAAAGAAAATGAACTGTGTGTCACTTGTTTACTGTTATTAAATATTCGTCGATATCAAAGCTATTAGTCACTGCTGAATTGCATATTTAGAATGTGGGAAAATTATGTGGAAGTACTATTGTATTTTGAATATATACTCTTTTTATATAAATTTATATTTTTCTAAAATAAAAAAAATTTCCCCTCTTTTGATTAACGCATTTTACAAGCTCCCCCATTGGAAAATTGTAACCCTTATTTTATTTTCATAACGGAAAGACCAGGAAGTCAGGTCGCCTTTCATATATTCGGAAGTCATAGCATATTGTGTATATATATATATATATATATATATATATATATATATATATATATATATATATATATATATATATATATATTTATTTAGTTATTTCTTCAATTTTTTAATGATTGTGTCACCCACTTTTAACGATAAGCAAGAAGGATAGAAAAACATGTCCTGTATAAAAGTTTAATACTCATTCATCTAATCTCTTTTAAGCATAAAAAAATAAACAAATTAATTTGTCGAAATCGAAAAGTAGTAAATATAATTTCTATATTTGAACCTCACCTGATGATGTAATGGCAATTATACCCAAATTTAAATGGCCATATTTCCGAAACCGTTAAAGATAGATATATCAAATGTGGCATTTTTGTAAAGCTTTTAAAAGACTTTTTATGGTGACAATACCTATACAGGGGTGTTCTATTTAAATAATAAGTGTACGTCTACATTTTTTTCTTTTTATGCTCAGTTGTTTCTTTTTTATGCTCAAAAGATAATAGTTAAAAACTTTTATACAGGACGTTTTTTTCTATCCTTTTACTTATAGTCTGTCTTTGTCTCCTCCGTGGCGCAGTGGACAGAGCTGTGATCTTTGAAGCCAGAGGTCGCTGGTTCGATTCCCAGCGGGGGAAACATATTTAGATAGTAGTTATTAAAAAATAACCACCGTGGTGGCACTACCGCGTTGTCTAAAAGGTGCTGTGAAATGCATAACTGCATGATTCAGTGCTTGGACAATGTTGACGGAACGTGGAGAACGATGGGTTAAACATTTAATAACCCGACACCAACGGTACTCTGGTATTTGGGCATATGCCTTCGTAGGATGTCAAAAAGATAAAAAAATATGGTTCAAAGTAGGTGGCAAAATAAATGAAATTATAAATAAAAATCCTGTACCTACTTATACTGGATAAAAATAAAAGAAAAACATCAATAATACAACTTTTCACATACGTAACTAACTTCATATGGGTCACTTTATAACGAAAAAGTTTGTTCGCAAACTTGTAAATTATAACGATCACTCTATTGTTTTGTTTAAGACGTAGCAAATGGCCTTTTCTTTCCACACAGCTTCTGGGGTCTTTTAAGGAATTGTTTTCTGGATCTTTTAGCACTAAGCAATTTTTCTTTGCAGACAAATGGAATTGACTTTGTAAAACTTTATATGGCTAAGCTCATAAAAATGTAAAGGGAGGAAATTTTAAATTTATTTGATGTGTGTAAGTTGTAGGGGAGGCTGTTGTGTATGTGTATAAGCGCGTTTTTATTTCGAATCTTGTTATTTTTGGTTTCAATAACAACTGATTTATGGATTTTTAAAAATAAGGATTTGGGTTTATTACGATGATGAGATTATAATTTTCCGGTGTAACTCATAAAAAGTGCGTGTTGCCGTCATATGAGCGTATTATGGATAAATCACATATTACCGTGCCGTGACCGAGTCGTGCCATGGTCGGAGCACGGTTAGACATCGATTGCATACTTTTATATAAACCAATTCAGAGTCAACTGGAACGTAGCGGTGCTGCGCACTTGTTACATAAATTACTTTTTTTAATTTTGATGCACATATCAAATTTGATCGTAATTGAAATTTTTGCTATGTAAAAATGAAGCACATATCAATATTGACTTAAACAAAGTCAAGTCATTAAAGAAAAAAATAATACAATTTTAAAAGATTTTTTAAAAATAAAATATTTATTATAAGAAACGAAAGGAAATTTTGTATAACAACAACACTAACAATTTTATACTGACAACCACGGTACGTTGGTATTCAGGCTTTCAGAAGATAAAAGAACCAAAAAAATATTTCTTTAGACAATAAGTGCTTAAGAGTTTTTTGATTATCATTAGGGCATGGTACTTAATATCGTTATAAAGAGATGTGCTAAGCAACAAAAAGACCACAAAATATTTATTGTTTAAATGTAACTTTTGGCATAAAAATCTTAGGTATCAATTGCTAGAACTCTGATAGAACTAAGCTTTTGGAAAAAGATAGTAAAGGTGAGGAAGAAATAGATGTTGATATTAAAAAATTTTGAATTGCGACTAAATTGGGTAGGCAAAAAGGCTATTATTTTTATTTAGCAAACATATTTACCCAAATACACAAAAAACTTATAACAAGAAATTAAAAAGATAGGTTAGATATCGTTGAAAGTAAAAACCTCGGTAAAAATACTTGAAGAACCTTATCTTACTTATATGTATATAGTCTTAGAGCCCATTTTAAGGGTAATTGTTTCTCTTTCAACTAAAAACACCATTGCCTTTACCAAAAACTGCGTAGAAAACAGTTGCATAACATTGTTTGCGAAAAAATAGGTAAAATTGCCGAAAAATGGTGTGAGTGGTAAACTTTAAAAAAACGTTTCTCGAACACTGTAAACATAGGTATCAGGTTTGGCAATCGCACTGACGGTATGATAATTGAGAAGGATGTGGACTTCCACTATAAAAAGTAAAAAATAAGTTCTAAGGTCCGCTGCTTAATGGTGGGTTTATAAAAAAAATAGCATTTAATTTAACATTTAATATTTAGCTTTTAGAATTTAACAAAAGTTCGGCTTATGGTGATTCATGTAGACATTCATAAAACACATTTAACATTTAGGATTTAACATTTATCATTTAAGAGTTGACCAACTTTTATCTTCTTAAATTAAATGCTACATGAAAATTCGACTGCGCATGTTATAATGTTTTCTGTACTGTCAAAATTTGATAATTTTGGTTTTATTATTGTTTTGAGCAGCACTATTTAGTAAACATCAAATCTACGTGATAAATCTGCCCCTTCAGCCACTTTTTTGAAAGATAAAGCTAAAGATTAACTTAAATAAACATCGAAAGACTTTTCCAGTATCATTTTTTTGTGCAATAATTATAGAAAAATGACCATGAACAATTTTTTAAGTACAAGAGGATGTCTCTTGATATGTACAATAAACTTCTTCAACTTGTTTGGCCTAAACTCAAAAAGGATCCTAGAGAAATTGTTACAATGCGCATGATCAAATAACTATTTTTAAAATTTTTATAAACAGTGCCTAAATTACTAAATGCTAAATCTTAAATGTTAAATGTAAAATGTTAAATGATAAATGCTAATTTTTTTATAAACTCACCATAAGTTAAAAAAAATGCATTTTTAAAGAACTCTGGTAAAGGATAGTAGGCCAGGATATTTTAATCTAACGACATGTTATCACTTGCTTATGTGCGCTTTTTTATGTTTTTTTTCTCACTGAATGTCATGTATATAACAGCGGGAAAGTTACAATAAAAAATCTCTCGGTTTATTTGAATTACGCATTACTAAGAGATAAAGTGTAACGGTTAGATAAGCTCTTAACAAATATTAGTAGAGTTTATTGAATATTTTATTATTGATACAGGATGATACATAAATGTTTTATTATAGATTTAGACACTACTTCTAGATGTAGTCTCGGATGTAGTAAGGATTATTAGAAGTAAGAAGGGTGGCTCGAATTCGACGCTCATCATTGAAATTTCGAAAACCGTAAGAGATACAGGATCGGTTAAATGGAGGCAAAGTTGCGCAATTTGATGCTTAATAAAATGCCGTTTTGCGGTTTAAGAAATTCCGAGTACTTCCGAAGATATTCGAAAATTGGTTTCTATTGTTTCCTGGCTATATTTGTTAAGATAACTCAAAATGAAAAACATGTTTTCATGGCCACTTTTTCTGCTCTATAATTCAGTGTGATTAAATATTGAATCTGGCGTTTCGGCTTCTGGCGACCATCATCAACTTATTTTTTTAAATACGGACCTGATATTTTTTCAATTTAATTAAATCCTTTCATCACTTTTAAAACACTATATATCGCCACTTTGATATTTTGCCGACGTTTCGTACAGACAATTCCATCACCAGAATATTGCATATTTATTTAACCATAATACGGCCCTGAACTACATTTTTAGGTAAGAAGGTAAAAAAGAATAAACTTATTACATATTCATAATGTTTTATTGCAACTCATTGATATCTAACAGCGGAAATTACTTTATTAACAAAAACTAACCAGCAGGACCCTTATTCTTGAATCTCTGGGAGGAGAACTTTGCGGGAAGTGAGTAAAGTACACGAAAATATTGTCAAAACAGTATTCTTAAAAAAAAAGAAAAAGTTCACTGTGAGCAAGCAACTCCCGGGAACTAAAAGTTCTCCACCTCTTGAGGTGGAGAAAATTGTTCCCGCCGTTCTATAACCTTTTCCCATAAAGTTCCCAGGAGTGTTCCTCCTCCCGGAGATTCAAGAATAAGCGTCCAGGTACGAATTCAAGGGAGAACTTCATTTAATGTAAGGATTGGTATGTGGAGGAACAAAATTATTGGACCTTTCGTTTACGGAGGGACCTTAACTTCCGAACGATATCTAAATTTGATTAGGAATGATATCTTAGACGCCCTAGATAATCAACCTTTGGCAGTATTTCAAGAAATATGGTGGCAGCAAGACGGAGCTCCTGCCCACAATGGAAGGGAAGTAGCTCAATTATTTTACCATATATTTCCTAATAAATGGTTTTGCAAGATGGTCCGCTAGGAGCCCAGATCTTACTTAGTCCCCTAGATTATTTCCTTTGGGGATATCTTAAGAACCGTTTATTTAAAAATGCACCTCACGACCTTTAAGTACTACGACAAAATTTGATAAGGGAAGTCGCTGCCATTCCTGCGAGAAACAATTAATCGAGCTGTATTAAAAATACAAAGCAAAGCAAGAAAATGCATCGAGGCGGAAGGTTATCTCTTTGAACACTTATAATAGTGATTAAATTAATGTTTATTTTTAATATGGGCATCAAGATAGTATTACAAATTGTTTATGTAAGCTGATGTTGTCTACCTTTTTGTCTACCTTTTTGTATCTTATGTCTAATATTCATGAAATTTTCGGTTAATAAAGTAATTTCCGCTGTTAGATATCAATGAGTTGTAATAAAAGATTACGAATATGTAATAAGTTTATTCTTTTTTACCTTCTTACCTAAAAATATAGTTCAGGCCCGTATTATGGTTAAATAAATATGCAATATTCTGGTGATGGAATTTTTTGTACGAAACGTCGGCAAATATCAAAGTGGCGATATATAGTGTTTTAAGAGTGATCAAAGGATTTAATTAAATTGAAAAAATATCAGGTCCGTATTTAAAAAAATAAGTTGATGATGGTCGCCAGAAGCCGAAACGTCAGATTCAATATTTAATCACACTGAATTATAGAGCAGAAAAAGTTGCCATGAAAACGTGTTTTCCATTTTAAGTTATCTTAACAAATATAGCCAGGAAACAATAGAAACCAAAATTGAAAATTCCGGTTTTTTTCGAATATCTTCGGAAGTACTCGGAATTTTTTAAAACGCAAAACGGCATTTTATTAAGCATCAAATTGCGCAACTTTGCCTTCATTTAACCGATCCTGTATCTCTTACGGTTTCCGAAATCCCAATGATGAGCGTCGAATTCGAGCCACCCTGTACATTAAAAAAATCTTTATTGGTATTGCACGTACACGAAACCTTAATTCACACGGTCAGTCAGGTCTTCAATACTACCTGAACTAAAAGGGAGTGTGAAAGTGTTCTGTTGAACTGATGGTGCGTTTCAATGCAAATTCATAGTATCGGTCCTACTCGCAGACTTGCCTTCATACCCACCTTCGAATAGGATCTAAGGCAAGTCTCAACGTGAGTATGCCAATTTTTAAATATGGCCCACAGGGTTTTGGAAGGCTTAAAAAATTAAACAGTTAAGAAATACATGCAACATCTGTTTCTGTACTCTGTTTTGCTAAATAAAAATGGCCTATTACTATTATTGTTACCCACATTCTTAAGAAAATACTTGAAAACGAGCGAATTGCTTCCCAAATAATAATACATAAACCCCTCGATAAACCCATTTAATCTAATTTGTTTTATTTAATTTATTGACAAGTAAAGAAACTATTATCAAACATGTCCGGTAAAACTGGCAATACCTACCTGAAAAGCAAAAAATATGTAAACAAGCTTTATTGTCTCATATTTACCATTTATTAACACCAATTGTCAGTTTATTACACCCAATATTCTAAAAGTTATGACTGGTCCAATAGATTCCTTGACACACTGAATATCAAAAACCTACGTTTCCAAATTATTGTACAGACCTATATCTATCCTATGGTGACCTAAATCCATCCATCCATCTTATTTAATACAAAAATTAGATAAATGTCCAGATACTTAGTTGTATTTTTAACACGCTTTTATTAGCTTGGGTTGTAACTATCTATCTATCTATGTAACGGAATCTTTGAGCCTAATTTTTACCAACTTCCAGCGATTCAATTTCTTTGAAACTTTGCACACGTATCAAGGACCGATGACAATGCAATAATTTAAAAACAGTATCCCGTTATCCTGATTAGGACCGCCAGGATAAATAAATTCCTTTACAGATCCTCTGTCTCTTGACAAAATGGCGAAGGAATTTTTTAGTGAATAAACTGGAGCATTTATTTTTAAAAAACTAATTGATATATCGAACTAAAAATGAAAAATAAATAATAGTTTAAAAAAACTAAAAACACGCTTTTATATGCAACCGAACTAAAAATTAGAAAATAATTTTTCATTACAAAGAGTTTGTCACTTCAGAGTAAAAAGCGTGGGGTGCATTTTACTATTTTTCATAACTTTTCCCTCATAGATATTTGCAAATAG
Source organism: Listronotus bonariensis (assembly GCA_014170235.1). Taxonomy (NCBI): domain Eukaryota; kingdom Metazoa; phylum Arthropoda; class Insecta; order Coleoptera; family Curculionidae; genus Listronotus; species Listronotus bonariensis. Next base: position 13,390 of record JACEGR010008557.1, on the reverse strand, counting down.
AATAATTATAACATTTAATATATTAAGCACCCCACGCTTTTTACTCTGAAGTGACAAACTCTTTGTAATGAAAAATTATTTTCTAATTTTTAGTTCGGTTGCATATAAAAGCGTGTTTTTTAGTTTTTTAAACTATTATTTTTAGCTCTAAATTTAAATAAGTTATTTTTTAGGCCATGACTACATTTATAACAAAGTATTTAAACTTGAGGAAGGTACAGGCTAAACGGTAAGAGATACAAAAAACTAAGATACGTGTCCCGTTATTTTTTTCCCGTTTTTTTTTAAGTTTAATGGCGCAATCAGATTAACGCTAACTTGATTGGTTTAGAAAATACAGGGTGATTCTCAAAATTCATCGATTTTTATAATGTCTTATTACTCGGACACTTGTGGAGAAAGAAACTTCAAATACAAAAGTTTTATAACTTTTTACGTAGAATTCAGTGGCATACCAAAAAAAGTATAAATATTTTAATTTTTGACATAGAACATAAATTTGCTTCTTTTTAATGGGACACCCTGTATCTGAGTATCCCAAAAAATTGCAGTTTTTGTTACGATTACAATATATAACACTTAATATTTTGCATTGTTCTACACAGCAAAACTAATAAAAAAATAGTTGGCCATGGATTGAATCAATATTCATTTATTTTTTAAAGGGTGTGTTTATAAAAACTCAAATTTACAAAAATATTATAAACATTTATTAACCAAAACAATATCAACCACGAAAAATAGGTTCATTTATAATAACAACTTAACAATTATCTCAAGTACTTAATAGTTTTTGCGCTGGTGATTAATTACAAAATGTGCTCAAATGTATTTCATTTTGCATTTTTGGACTCTACTTGTAATCAAACTAATGGCGATATAGATATAAATATTTGGGACATTTTGAAATACTGTCAGTTATTAAGTTCTGCAGTGATAGTGTGTTTAAATATGTCCAGTGCAAAAGCCGTTTCAGGCAGTAGCTGCAAATATTTGTCTGTTTAAGCAAAAATAATTATTAATGGTGTTTACCTATTTTGTAAGTAAAGCGAGGCCACGAAGAAAATTTTTCATAAAGCCTAGAAAAGTACGAAAAGATTATGGTGCACCTAAATCTGTTGATTTATACAATAAAGATTTAATCCGTCAAAAACTGTATTAGATGTACGAAGAGCATAAAGTTCCCACATTATTTTCGCTCTCTAGTCTAGTCTAATATACGCGCACACAATAACACACTAACTTTAAATCCAAATGCTATTGTACTAATGAGTCGAATATGTAATTTTTGAAAACGAGAGAAACTGTACTAAACACGTTAAACAAAAATTAAAAACTTTTATCGCACTATGTATATAATAGGCTAGAGCCTGTTAAAAAAGATTGTTATTAATTTGGAAGATATTAGTGATAGTGAAGTTGATTTAGAGTAAGATATTGCGTGTTTTATTTTGTTCTTAAATGTAAGTATTATAAGCAGTTAAAATATAATATTGCTGCTAATTATTGTTTATTTAATTCCCGCCAAACTTTACACATAAGTATATCTTTTTCATCATGTATATTGCGGCCCTGCACAATAAATTCAAAAAATTTATGGTTTTATTCATCCCAAGACTAAGTCACTTCTTAGATGATGAAAAGAACTATACCTATCTTAAAATATTTTACCCATATAAAATTCGTCTTTAACCTAAAAGTGCAAAAAGCGTTAAGCAGTGTTTAGCACCTCTTTATAAATAACTAATGAAAATTTTCTTTGCGCATCCATTTTATATTTAAAAATTGCAGAAACCCATTTTTTGCAAATTATAGTAAGATGGCAAATCTTAGTGTCAAATCAAATTAGAACAAAATATTTCAAGTAAAATGCCATGCAAGATAACCTTTAGATTTTAAAATGCAAATTTTACATAATAGTGCTAAGGTGCATCGTATTAAATTTGAGTTTGTTCGTTTGTACTTTTGTTAACATTTTAACGCTGCTTGTAAATTGATTAAAAACATCAAAAATACCAATGTGGACTAAAATGAAATCTATATTAAAAATACATACCAACTATTTAAGCTTCACACGTCACAAAAAAGCTTTCTGTCTCGCACTCGCGACATTAAACGTGACCGCCAAAAATACGTAACGTATGAGAAGTAAGCAGCTGCACTACTTTGAAAAGATCGTTGAAAAGAAGAAGAAATCAGTGCAGAAGCATGGCACACTACGACGTCGACGTTTTGTTATCGACACGTCGCGGATCTCGGTCGGCTTTGGACGGAATGCCGGGGAACTCCGAAACGAACATCTGGAGCGATTTTGGGACCTTATTGTTCGTTTTGAGTCGGCCAGAGGCGTGCGCAGGCTATTTGGTTAAGTGAATAATTTTTAACTAAATTGAAAGTGATGTAATTTTGGTTGGTATAAGTAGACCACACATTTTCATAAGGTATAATACACTGACAAATAGATATTAGATATATACCGAGTTATTCAAAAAAATGTGGCTTTTATATTATGATGGTTATATTTTTAAATTGTTAATTTAAAGCTAAAAACGGAACATTTTATTTAAATATAATAGTTATTTTGTATATTCTTTCATTTGCCTTTTTAGGTGCTTATTAGTGAAATAAACGATTTTGTTGCTCAAACCGATCGTAAAAAATCGGTAACAGATTAAGCTCTCCGTTAAGTTAGCGTGAATATAAACCCAAAAGGTGCATTGAATAAAGGTAAGTTGATTTGTTGCTGCAGAAAAAAAAATAGAAAAAACGGTTTTTTTAATTAAAAAAAATTATACTGTCTATGCTTACTTTACACCCGATTTTTCCAGACAAAATTCAATCCAATAATATATTGCTGGCCACGAAATTGTTTGTTACATTGTAAAGAGTCCGCAACAAAATAAAACCGAAAGTCGGGGAAAACTGGAGATAGGTTAACTATCGGTCACGACAGATTTTCACCCGATTTTTCCAGGTAAAATTTAATCTAAAAATGTGGTCACGCTAACTGGCAGTTTATCATCAAACCGAATTTCACTCTTTCCTGACTTCCGGTTTCTATTTTGTTGCTGACTCTCTTCAGTTAGGTAAGTAAACGATTTTGTGAGCAGCAACAAATTTTAAACTTACATTATGTCCGGAAAATCGGGTGGAAAGCTGGCGTGACCGATTTGTAAGTTTGTCAATCTTCAATCTTTCCCGACTTTCGGTTTCAATTTTGTTGCTGACTCTTTAGACTGTGACAAACAATTTCGTAAGCTGTAACAAAATTTTGAAACGGGTTTTACCTAAAAAATCGGGTATAAAGTTAGCATGGACAGTTAAAAAAACTATTTTAATTAATAGTTAAATACGACACCAACCCGGGAAAATTAAAATTTTAACCAAATTGTCTTAAGATTTTTTCTTTGTAAATAATTTTATTACATTTTTTTCCACAATTTATAAGTTAAAACAACTTTACAATTACAATTACAAAACGTGCCCACAAAGGAAAAGCGATAGATAAGGGATGTCATAGCATATATCTTTTGTGACGTAGGCACACTTTAACTACGTCATCGGTCTATGCAACGTTTTAAATAATTTCGCGGGCATTTCCACCAAAATGCAAATTTTGGCATTATTACAAAAGACCTTCAACTTCTGGAAAAATTTAAAGAAAAGGGATAAAATCCATGTTATCTACACCGAAAATTTTCTAGATTAGGTGTACCATCGCGCCCATAAAAACTGGGACAACAAAATCTAGTTTTATTTTCTAGTCCGTTAAAATATTAGGTTTAAATGTGTCCAAACAATTTAATGTTGTGATAGCTACGTCAAAAAATTCCGAATTTATGAAAACGGTTTATTATAGACCAGAAGATACTCCGTTACTTGTATTTTATCGTTTTTTTTTTTGGGCACGATAGTACATGGCTAAGGGCATATTGCACCAGTTTACACATTAGTTTGCAAATTTTTAAAATATACCTAAAAAGGCGTAAACAAGACTGCTAATAGCAAAAAATAATAAAAATTTAACTATGTTAAAGTAGTATTTTTGTGATACGCCTATGGTTGGTGGTTTACCGACCACGTGCGTTGACGCAGCGATAGAGGGCTAAAGTTCAAAGCCAAGACGTTTTACTTCATGGTTATTATAGGGGAGGTTGTTTGTTTTATGGATTATAGTTGTTCTATTGGAATTGGGATTTATTTCAGTCCCCAAAGAGATATTGGGCAAACACTTATGGTCGAGGCCAATACGGAAATACATCAAACATCAAATAAAAACAAATAAATGGAGGGGGTTGGGTTATAGGACTCAAACAAAATAGGCTAGTTTATCGTTCCTTGATGTTATTAATTAATTAATTTTACAAAGTATAATTTTAATTATTTATTTGTAATTAATTTAAATGGAAATAATATTAGGCTTTTTTATATTTCTAAAATAGATATTATTTGTATATGATAATGAACGTATCCTTTTTTCTTTTATTTTTGTACACATCGTTGGTATTTTAAAACCGTACGTATTCTCAAAAAAAAATAATTAATTGTATAAACTATAAAATATAAACCTACTAATATAAAATGTAGCAATTGATTATTATTTTTTGTTTAAAGACAAAGGTGCAGTAAAATTCATCTAAAAAAGCCAGATGCCTTATCCAAGTAAAGACGGCCATCACCTATATCTTTCTAATCGCGTCGTTTAAATAGTGTGCGAGTAACAAAAAGGAAAATATGTAATTTGAAAATAGGACAGAACACGACGAAGTAATGACCGCGTGGCTTTTTCTTAACTAAATCGTACTCTAGAAAGCTGTACGAGAAGGAGGTTTTTTATCAACCGTAAAAGTTAATTAACAGACATATATTTTTATAGGACGCTAGCCTTGACTTGAGCCTTCTTTATGAGAAACAAACACTCCGAGTATTAAAAACCTGTTTTATTAAATTTAAAATCAAATTTAAAATTTTAACAAAAAATAGGTAGTTTTCGATTTTGACGAAATTTGGAATATGGGGGTATTTTTGGTCGCTGATCACGAACCTTTGGCCGAAAAGTTTTGTTCTCGTAATATCCATACTATATTCCCCCTTCTTTTGCACACAAATCTTGATTTAAAGCCAAAGTGTCACACAATATTTGATTTTCACCTTTTAAAACCCTGTTTTTCTAGTTTTTACATTATTTTTGCATTAAATTGCATAGCTTTACTATGATAATGCCGATTCTCTCCTTTTACCGTCTATTTTGTCTATTTTATTTATATCCCCACCCGACCTAAACTTTTTAGAAACTTCCCTCTCTAGCACCTATTACTCCCCTGTCTGGCGCCGCCTATTTTTCCATGGCGCCCTAGGCTGTAGCCTAGTCAGCCTAATGGATAATACGGCACTGATTGTTTAAACATATATATAGTATTTTTATTTTTTAATTTTTAGAATATTTTATTGTTAAAATTGTTGTTATAAAAGTATAGTTAAATGATTTGTAATTGCTGTGTCCGCAAAAACAGCTATATTATTTAAACCTTTATCTTAAAAAAATATTAAAAAACGAAATACGACACTCGGTAAAATTAACGACAACGTACAAACGTTACTATCTCTATAAAGACAGTAGTATAAAGGATATTTAGATCTGATTGCTAATTTGGAATCCTATAGTATCAACCTATCAAATATATTTGGTTTTCTTGTGTGATAAAAAATAAAAAAAACGGAGATGAAGCTTTATAAATTAACGCCCGGTACAGCATCCTTAACCTTGAAGGGAAATAACAAGTATTTATAGGAATAAACGTATTTAAATTAAGCAATACTTAAATGCTTAAGTGCGCAGTAATCATGATTGGGCTATTAAAAAAGATCGCCATGTAAACAAACAGAAAATTTGATAATCATATTTTTAGGTATTTTACATTTGGAAATATTAGCCAATAATTGGGATATTCTTCAAAATAATAATAAACTACGATTGTATCAAAATTATAACAGAAAAACTAAACAATAAAAATATTAACCCATCCTTTAAAGAGGACATTTTAAAACTTTTGAAATTATGGTATGGACAAAAAGTTTTAAATATAATGGAAACTTTTATAAACAAACAGACGGACTAGCTATGGGTTCCCCTTAAGCCCTTTAATGGCGGAGATATTTATGTCAAAACTAGAAGAATCATTTATAAACTCCAAACATTCAGATAATGTTATATTTTGGTACCGATATGTGGATGACATACTTGTCGGCTTTTCAGGAAACGAGATAGAGCTAAAAAATACTCTTTAATTATATTAACTCAATACACCCTAAGATTAAATTTACTTTGGAAATAGAGCAACAAAACTCCATTAACTTTTTAGATCTTAAAATAACAAAAACTAACTACGGAACCATAAATTTTGATATCTATAGAAAACCAACTTTACTGATATTACAATACCTAATGATTCTTTACATCCAATTACCCACAAAATGTCAGCATACAGATCAATGATACATCGCGCATTTTCCATTCCACTTTCCAAAGAAAATTTAGAAAAAGAATTAAACACTATAAAAAACATCGCTCAAAACAATGGTTATCCTCCACCCTTAATAAACTCTATAATTAATAAGAAACGTAAACAACTCACCCTTAACCAAATTTACCCAAAAATACCTGAAAAACAAAACCAACCATTTAAAACCCTAACTTATTTTGGCCAAATATCACAAAAAATTTCGAACACCCTGTCTAAACAAAACCAGAAAATAGCACATAAACCATCAAATCGATTATCAAACATGATATTTAATGTGAAAGATAAACAAAATAAATTTAAAAAATCAGGAGTTTATAAGCTTACTTGTGAAGAGTGTAATAGCTGTTACATTGGACAAACGGGAAGAAATTTCGAAACTAGGTTTAAAGAACATAACTCATGTTATAGGTTAGGGAAAACAACATCAAATTTCGCAAACCATTTTCTGGAAACCGGACACAAATTTCCAGAAATCAATACCCTAAAAATATTACATGTAGAACAAAAAGGGCGAAAACTAGATACATTAGAAAATATTGAAATCTATAAACATAAAAACAGAATGTACATCTGCTTAACACACAAATTGACCTAGGAAATCTACCCCTTGTAAAACTTTTATAAAATGTAGCAATAAAATATTTAAATTTCACAACTGTACCATATTGATTTTAAAACCTTTTTTAAAAAATATGTTTTTTATTAGGTATTACTGTTTATATATAAGTAAAATAGTTTTAGTTTGTCAGTACGTTTGAAAATGTAGTTGTACTACGAAACAGCTGTCACGGCTAAACATTCAATTAGAGTGACTATATTTAAAACTGATTTATTTTGCTTTGTTCTACTTTTAATTAGTTAAAATTGCGCTCCTGATCCCACCCAACTTTTTTCTTCAAACAAGATTCTATATAAACTGCTGTTCAATTAAACTGCAATTGGACATTTTTGGGTAAATTTTACATCGTTATTATAATTAAATAAATTGCACTACCCAAATGCGAAATTTACCATTTTGTGAAAAAACTTTTCTTGTTTTTATTCTAAAGGGTGTAAGAAAACAGTTCTAGTTTTTACAAAAACTTTGTCAAGTGCGACATTCTCCGACAAAAAAAACAAGATTTTAAATAACGGCTTTATTTTTTAAAGTATTATCTTTTTTACATAGATTTTGTGTTAATATTGCCTTTTCTGTATTTATCAGTTTATTGTAGCGGTAAATTTTTTCAAATAATTAAAATGCTTATAAGTACCCTTTAATAACTATTAGAATATCATTTTAAAAACAAATATTAACGTGTCAGTAGCGTCGCATTGATAATTAAATTTTATATTGGTAAATAACTACTTTAAGAGTAACCGTAAATTCCACATATTATGAATTTAGAATTGTTAAAAAGTATTTTGTGTAAAAGGCTATAAATATTATTTTGGTGAACAAAAACGCATTAATGTGGCGCTTTAAATTAAATTATTTAAATATGAAATATTTTAAAGAGGCAGTGTCAAAAAATATTTAATAATAGTCATTATTTTTGTTACATTATATCCCACTAAAGTTAGAATAATTATACTGTAGTAGGGGATCCCAAGAGGGGGATTTCGGGATTTACTTACTATAGCACCACAGATTAATATACAGGAGAATACCTTGTACCTGGTTAAGTACCTTCACAAAAATATAAGCCCCGTATATAAGGCCACCCGTCAAGGGGATAGCAAAAAGTATATATAGGTACATAATAATATAACATCAGACATTTTCGAGCGCATTATATTAAGACAGGGTAAGTTAAATACATGCTAAAAGTGTATACATATATTACGCCAAATTTGTGTAATTGTCGATTTCATGTATTCGGCAAAAGGCAAAATCTGCCTAATTACTAAAATAGGCAAAACCTACTTTCGTCACTTTTGAGAGGGTCATGGTTAGTTAAGGTTAGTTAAAACTTTTTTTTGGTTCTTAATAAAAAAATTAAACTAACCAGAACTAAACATGACCACCTCAATGTGACAGTTTTATTTACTGCTTATTTCAAGAATTAGGCAAAATTTTGACGATTACATAAAATCGGCAATTACACAAATTCGGCGTAACATATATTTCACTAATCTGATATTTTGGGAGTGACGTTAAGAAGGCAGAAGATTATAAAGTTGTAAAAAAACGTCATTTTGACATTCTCGAGGGTGACTGTTTTTTTATTTATTTATGCTTTGATAAAAATATTTCAAAAATAACGAAAAATATATAATTGACACAAGCCGAAATAGCAATAATATTTTTATAAAATATTAAAAAATCTATAGCCACTTCCCTCACCGATAAAAAGGTATACATTATATAACATTTTCTCCTTCTTATTATCTAAGCATTGTAACCCAATCTATGACGCTCGAGTAAATCCCCTTTTAGCATCGTGGACTCCCCTACTACTAGTTGTTTGTTAGAATTTTAAAATACTAGAAATTTTCAATGAAACCGGAAGTGATAAAAATACAAAATAAGCGATTAGGTCAAAAGTTGCATATTTATGTAAAATACAAACACAACATTTTGTTTTTTGAATGTTTAAAAATAGAACTGTTTTATTGCATAAAAAGTGTATTTTTAAAAGCTTTAATATAATAAATTAAAATTAAAAAAATATATAACATCTATATATACTTCTTGTCGAGTTTTAAATAATAACCCAAATGGATTATCGCCATATCACGATTATTTTGAAATTGAAACTATAATAAGTATAGTGTGGCGGTCAGGGTAAAAGCATACATTTTTCAGAACCGTTATCTTTGGTTCTCAAGTTTAGGAACACATTTATTCTTATCTTATCAAAAGCTTTAGTTCGCGTAATAATTTATCAAAACGTCAATATAATCATATAAGTATTTCCTGTTTGCCTATCAAAAAGCACAGACTTTTCTTATATAGTAAATAATATATTTATGCCTAACATTTTGTCGAATCACTTACATCTCATGTTTATGTTTAGTGTAAAAGCCCGTTTAATATAAAAAAAGAAATACAGTTTAGCGCCTTTTCGTTAACCTTGCAGGATATAGCGAAAACTAAAGGAGATAGAAGAAATGTGCGCAATTTCGATTTTAATTTTTGAACCTTGATTCGTTTTGAAGATACAGATAAGTGGTTTAAAATTTTGTCAATTTGTCCAGAAAATTTTAACTCGCTTGATATAAGAGATAGAAAAAAATGTTAATTAATAGAAAAGTTTTAGGGATTTTTAAGTAGAATTCAGTGACGTCCCTATATTTTTTCATTTACTTAAAGTTATAGCACAAACTTAAGCTTTTCAAATGGAACACCTCATATATTTAGTAACTAATATAAAGGTCTTCTTAAAAGCTGTAAAAAATACGACACTCATTTATTTCATTTGTCATAGTTTTGGAAATATAGCCATCGTCAAGAGTTCGATAACACATTTAAAATGATTTTCTATAAGAGTTCCGGAAATATGAGCTTCGAAATCTTGGTGCATATATACAGCGTGTCTTCGGAAGTTCTTACCAAATGGGAAAATTTTGTATATTAACTTTACGGAATAAAGTGCCTCTTTATAAAAAGTCCTGCTTGATTAAAAATATATTTCCACAAAAATATGTATGTTAGATGTACCTACAGGTTGACTTAAAAAAACTTGTTTCCAAATAAATATACAGGGTATTTCCTAACTACGGTACGAAAATTTAAAGAGTGATTTCTTATGTTATCTTATAAAGAAAAGATCCTATAAACATATGTCCGAAGTTCCTTCGTTTCGTCGGTATTTTATAAATATCTTAAATACCGATTTGGTTAAAATTTGGTACGTTTGTTAAAATTTAATAAAGCACTTGTAAAGCTCAAATAAGGTTAAATTTATTGGGTCAAGTGCCGTCACGGCGTGTACGCCACTGGCTCTTTATGTAGTTTTTATATTTTTCTCCATGAAGCAAAAAAAACAACTTTTTAGCGTCATAAAGCTTGTTCGTATCTGGCTTCGTATTTAAGATATTAATAAAATATCTTAAAACAAATGTAACGCCTTATATCCCAAAAAGAACGCAAATCCGGACATTTATGTTAATAGGATCTTTTCTTATAACATAAGAAATCCCCTTTAAAGTTTTGTACCGTAATTAGCAAATAATCTGTATTTTAATTTGGAAACACGTCTTTTTAGGCCACCCAGTACATTCAATATACAAATATTTTTGTAAAACAGAACTTTTATGAGAGCGGACTTTGTTTTGTTAAGTTAATAACTAAAAAGTTTCCCATTTGGTAAGACTTTGGAAGACACGTTTTATCGACTATATTTTAGATTTCTATGGCCATATTTCCAAAACTGTAAAAGATAAAAACATTAAATGTTGAATTATTTTAACCTCTTTAAATAATCTTAGCAACAGTAATATAATATTCAGGGTGTTCTATTAAAAACCCAACTCTGTTTTATAACTTTAAAATAAAGTCAATGGAAAAAATTTGGGTACGCCACTGAATTTAGCCTTAAAATCCCAAAAACTTTTCAATTTACATATTTTTTCTATCTGTAATATCAAGCGACTTACAAGTAACTAGATAAATTGACACAATTTAAAAAATACTTTGTATCTCCAAAACGAATCAAGTTAGCCATGATTTATTTTTACCACTAAATTTGTTTCAAAAATCAAGATTAGGATTATGCAATCAGATTTATTCTATTACTGTTGGCTATACCATGATAGGTCAACGAAAAGGCGACACCCTGTATAGGGTGTTTTTAAACAATGGTGCCAAAGGGCAAAGGTGGATTTGCATCAATAAAATATATGCTACCTCAAAGTCGGTCTATATAAGGTCACGATATTCAGCCATATTCCTTTGACGTGTTATGACGTCACATCTCCCATTTACAGTTACAGTTTATTGTATTAGTAGAACAACCGTTTACACAACAGTTTTTAATTGTTATTAAGTTGTAAATTCTTTTACTTTAAATAAAAAACATTTGGAATTACATCTTTCAACAAATATTACTTCCAAAACAATGCAAAATGAAATGCGCAAATTCTAGACGCCACTGGATTGATCATCAGCTTTGATTTTACCCATTCTTGCCAACTTTTCTCCGTGGAGTGCCCTTCCTTGCGTCCCCGAACCTCGAACCGCCTAAAAGTTGAGGATATGTCGCAACCTTATAAATATAAACTAACCTTGATGCTACCTATGCTTTACGTTGGATGTAAACAATCAAGGGAGTTATGTCAAAATATTTTTATTTGTCATGTCTTTGCCATTTAGGTAATAGTTCACTTTTTTTTATTCTGGGATTTATTTTTGGGGATCAGGTATTTTGGTTTATACCCAACTTTTTTACCTTTTAAGTGGAGCATTGCCGTTTTGGGCGAAGAGAAAAAATGGTACTAATACTGTTTATTTTAGTGGATGGTCACCGATTAAATGTTAATAAAGAAAAACTGAAAAAAGTAAAATAAATATTAAAAAAAAAAATTAAACCGACTTCAAAGATAAATTAAACTTACTAAAAATGTACCCTTATTTATTTATTTTTTAATCTGCCATCTAGCCAAGTCAGTCTAACCTAATTTAAGATCTCTTACATATTTGAATTTTGCACAAAACTTGACACTTATTTGGATCTTCATTGTTTTTGCGTCAAGGCTAACAGCCAAAGATAATTTTAATATTGAACTTGGCTCACGTATTTCACAATTATGTTTTAGGTAGAATATTACTTTTTGTAGAAAAAACCAGGCCGTTATTAAGAATTCATTTTTTTTTTTTTTTGCGTTTTTGTTGCATAGTTTGTTCTAAATAATTGTGTGCATTACCCAACGGTTTAAACCCTACAATAAAAACCTTCTTAACCCTCCTATTTTTTATATTTTTTTATTTTTAGATTTTTTCTATGCTTACACACCATTACCGAGCTAGATTCCAAATTTCATCTTTCTACGTCATCTGGAAGTGGGTTCGGTTTTTGACCAATATGTCAGTCAGTGAGTCAGTTAGTTCTGGTTAGTCAGTTATGCAGTTATTTAGTTAGTCAGTTAGTCAGTTATTCAGTTAGTCAGTTAGTTAGTTAACCAGTTAGTCAGTTAGTCAGTTAGTAAGTCAGTCAGTTAGTCAGTTAGTCAGTTAGTCAGTTAGTCAGTTTAATTTAAATAGGTTTTGAGTTATGAAGGGGTCAAACGTAGCACCAGGTGGTTCGTGTCTAGTTTTTTTCATCAAGAAGGAGTAGTGCTAAATGGCCTTGGTTGCTGACGCACTGGTTACCCAAATATCTATGTATCTATCTATCATCATGCAGGACTTTTTGTGAAGATGCATTTTTTTGTAAAGAAAAAAATTAAAAAGTTTTCCATTTGGTAAGAACTTTCCAAGACACGATGTATTTTACACCAAAATTATACCCCCTGTATGAAATCGACATTTTAACGGAGACCTAAGTCTTGGGCTAGAGGTAATCCTTATGTGGTTGGAACTCCACTCCTATAATAATATCAACGTCTCTCAGACTTGGTTTTCGGGATTACACTTTTGTGTTTCCCGTTATCCCTTGATGCAGGAAACAAAGCTGTTTATCGTATGTGCGAATTAGAGAAATTTAATTGTAATTGTAGTTTTATTTTCTTTTTCTTTGGTTTTTATCTTCTATAGTTTTACTAATAAAAGCAATTTTTTTTTCAATATAAGTTTTTTTTTACTGTTTAAGCATGTACAGGGTGGCGCTTTTTTTTACCTTGTAGGGTAGAGGGAAAACTAAAAGAGATAAAACAAATCTGATGGCACAATCTTTGTTCTAATTTATGCAATAATAATAATAATAATAATAATAATACAGTGGTAA